>VZTL01059730.1:399-21729 GCA_013400535.1 Scopus umbretta
GAATGGTTTTTCTCTTCAGATCAGGTGTTATGGCCACTGTTTTTAGCTGTAGTAAACAAGAACTTGTATCTTTTAGGTCATATTAAGCTCCCATTTCACACTCGGCACAGGCTGGTACCTTACTCGGTGAGTATGCAATATGCCAAAAATGAAACTTCTCTACAATTCCTACTCCTGTACTTGCACCAGACTGAATTGTATACAATAAAAATAGTGGTTTCTCTAAAGTGCCTGAGCTTTCAATGCCCAGTAAGTTGCTAAACAGCAAGTACAACAGGAAGTAAATAAGCATGACCAAGCAGTATTATTCAACCCAGGGCAGCACACACAGACTGAACTTGAAGAACAATTTAAGCTTCCTTCTTTGGTTTGCAACTCCCAGCTACAACAATTACATGCCTGTAATATGTGCCTTCAAGGGTATGTCTCTTTTTATTAAGTGAGCCTTTGTATCACGTGTCAACTGTTTGTTGACAAACCTGAACATGAGAAAGTAAGTTACATACTGGGCCTCGTCTGGCACAGCTATGGAATGATCTGACAGTATTGGTTGTGGATATCAATGGATAACGACATTAAAGTGAATGCAAAACACTGACACAAAGCACAGTAATTACTCAGGGCCTGATCTACAGTAAGGATGCATTAGCTTTAGGGACAGTATTTCTTATGAAACTTCATTATTTCATGAGATTCCTTCTGCATTAGGTTCCTGACCCTATTCCCAGATTCTACATGAACTGGAAACAGAAGTTGCACGATGGTCTAATATACAATTTGCCAGATTGAGTCCGGTTTTTTTAATAGCTAATGCACTGCAGTGTGTTTTGGCTGAGTCCCTAAGATGTTTCAAAAGCCCAATTATATCTTATAAGGTCCATAGGCACTTATTTTTAAGAGCCTATGATTCAGTATATGCTTGGGTTCAATGCTCCCTCTAATGTTTTGATGTTTGTTATAAAAATTGCTACAGTGATTTATTTGCATGTATTTCTCCTTTGTTTGAAAGGGAATAGTTTAGAGTGGCTATTTTAAGGTTGTTAAGTGGAATTTTCTAAGTGGGAACACTCTGAAAAGATAAATGGAAACATTTAATATTTATGCTATGCTATTTTACTGTGTCTCAGTCACATAAAATCAGATCACTATCCTACAGCTCTTGTTTTAAAAAGACAGCACTAAAAGTAATAAAATGTAGCAATAATTGACTTAACACAGGTGATGATTTAAAGATAACTAATTCAGAAGCACAACTCTAGGACCCTTACAATGCTAAAAGTCTGCTGAAACAATGTTGAAATAGAGGAATACAAAAGAAAAGTCTCTTCTACCTTCAAGCAACTATTTTCAGTGTACTTGCTTCAGCCATAGCTGCATCTGAAGTGATTTTGGGTTGTATTAACCACCTCCTCCTGCTTCCAGTACATCCTGAAGGTGTAATTCATGTGTTCTGGCAGTGACACTAGTTTAAAGAGTCCCCTGTCTTGCTTCTCCCAGTATTATGTGTACATAACTGCTTGTGGGGCCACAGTACAAACCTAATCATTGAACCTTGTGTTAGCATAAAGGGACGGTGAAATACAGCACATAATCTCCTCAAATGGGCTTTGCTGCAGGAAGACTGTTGTCAAAATACAGCCTCACAAGACTGCAGGCAAGATATAGATTTCAATTCCATGAGCAATAAAGGTTCATATTAATACGCATATTTCACCAAATCAGAGCTGTACTTCATCCAGTACCAACTCAGGAACTGACTAGTACTGCTGTTCATGGGGTCCACACACAGTGGCATAAAGACCCTACAACAGGAACCCTGAGTGATAACCACAGCTTCACATTAGATGCCATTATCTCTGGTAGATACCTCTACAAGCCTTGAACTATGAGACTGAACACACCAATTAAAATTGTCTTAAGAGTCAACCAGTATAACTTTAGATAGTCTTCTTGCCCATATACAGATCTCATCCCTCTTTGAATCTAAGTTCTCAGTCCTTAAATTTCAAGGATGAGGATCCACTGTGCTAGATGGTCAAAGGGATACTTTGTTAATAATATTTTGGATCAGGCTCGCATAGATACACTGATCAGTGCATTTGTAAAACTTGTAAGTGTTCAACTTCTGGCATAACTTGGGTCTCTGACTAAATTCTCAAAGACTATTGTATGCTTAGAATTGAAGTTAACAGATATACTAATCCTTTTCCTGTAGGTTTTGAGGAGTGTAACTTTTTCCTCCTGCAAAACATTTGCCAAACTTTTTTGACTGGCAATGTTTTTTTAAATGCAGACAACCAAAATTCATCGTTTAATTGTTTCAGGTTATTCACCTACTTCTAGCAGTTCCTAGTAGTATCCCATATTAGGGTTAAATCTTCATTCTCAGAACTGAAACTTGGCTGCTAAATATAAACTTGAGCTTAATCCAAACTCTTGCTTCAAAAATGTTAGTTTATACAGCTGACTGTGCTAAGTGGGGATGGAAAGTTGTTATTGCTGAAGTTCCTTACTATTTTAAAGCAACTTTACCAGCTATTTCTTTGCTGTATCTCTCACTGTCACAATTGCTAGTCATAGCTGAAAATAAATGGAATTTTTTTTCCTTTCACCCCAGAGCAGTAGGTGAAAGTAGTGAAATGGTTAGAGGTTTTTACAGCTGACATTCTGTATGTCCAGCCACGTATTTGGCTAGGAACAAGGCTGGGTGAAGAAACACTGGCAAAAATAATCCATGAAGATTAAGCTGAAAATAAAACAAACTCTCAACTTGCTAATAAAGGTCTATTAGAGCACTGAGAAGACTGTATGTCACCCCAAGAAAGGGGGATGCACCCACATCACCTGATGTGATACTCAGTCACTCAGTCACATGGCAGCTACTTTCCTCCTCCTCCACTAGGGTACAACTTGATCTAGCCTTACCTGTCCTTTAGAGTTTGATCCAACCCCAGCTGTTAATACTTAAATCTTCACTAGTGCTCAGTTATCCTTCTCATCTATTTCCAAAATGCAAAGAAAGCAAAGTCAAATTTAGATGCCACCTTAGGATTAGGTGTTCAAAAAATGCATGGATGTGACACTCCAGGACATGGTTTAGTAAGATGGTGTTTTGGGTTGATGTTTGGACTAGATGATCTCAGAAGTCTTTTCCAACCTTAATAATTCTATGATTTCCTACTCTGTGAATATTCAGAAAAACTTCCACATATTTTCTTCCACTCTATTCCCAAAATTCATGAAAAAGGTACAAGTAACTGTCTTGCTGCATGTTAATAATGACCAAAAAGAGCTAGAAAGTTTTGGTCAATATTAATAATTAATATGAAGACTTCCTCAAGTGGGACCTGCTTCTGTTAAGAGCTAGAGCTCTACACAACAGACTGTTGGCCCAGGTCTCGTTGTAGAACTGGAATTTCATCTCCAGTTTTCAGACAAGAAGGTGCTTCCAAATGAGGCAATTTGATCTTGTGCTCTTCCTATTTAGCATATTTATCCACAACAGGCTCCCCTCTCCTTTGGAGGAAGTGGTACTTTGGTCTCTTCTTGGTCTGAGTGACTATTTGGTTGTATACTAAAGACAATGCAAATAAGCAGCTGAGAGGAGAGAAGGCAAGCCTACAGTGATTTCTGCAGTAATTTTGTCATTACTGTTGGTACCATTGGAACTATAGGTATGTAATTGTCCATAAAACCAGAAATCTGGATCTATTTTTCCATCAGAAAACCTGCATCTCTTGTTTTACAGCTAATAACATTTCATTGCTGATAATCTCTACATCAAGTTCTGTTTATTTCCACCTTTACTTCCTTAATTTAAAAAAATATTTAGGTGAAAAACAGCAAGGACTTTTACAAATTATTCCAGTTAAAATTTGTAAGCATCTTTAAACATTTTTTCTTTCCATTCTATTCCCCCAGCAAGTTTCCTTGTGCTAATTATCTTTGTTCATCAGGTCTTCTTGGTAGTAAATAAAAAAGCTCATTTGATACTGCTGTTACAGTCCAGAGTATGCTTTGGCAAAATGGGATAGTTTATTTTACAAAAATGCTTGTGAACAGATGGACCAGCAAAACTGTGCTATATTCAGTCCAGTACAGAAGTGTGTTATTGAGACATGCAAATTTAAAAGCCAAATTCAAAGACAGGTATCAGGAAATTTCCTTAAGCCAAGAAAACAATTATTAAACTGTAATTACTTGTCATTCTGGTTTGAAAGTTTGAGTTGATTTTAAAAGTAACAGGGTAAAAGCCAGAAAAAGCCAGAGTCCCGGTGTTGGAGTTTACTCCACTTTCAGTACAAGAAATGCCACTCTTCTCTTCAGAGGTCAGATCCCAGAAAGTACAAAAAAAAGAGAGAATGTTTCACTCTGCTCCCATTTAAGTCAAAGGTAAGACTTGTCTCAACTTGGATGAAAGCATACTCAGGCCAGAGAGAAGCAGCACAAAGTAGAAGTTAGTCTGGTCTCCATGGCACCTAATTAGGTAGAATTTGTTCCCCCTTTTCCCACATAAAGTACCTATTATTAGAAAATAGCCTTGTGCCCCTGATGAGAAAAGTAGCATTATTGTGTGTGGTAGTACAATAGAACATCCTGACCACATTGTCTATGGATAATTCACTGTATTGCTCCATTGTATGACTGACTGTATTTTTAAACAACTGTTACTGCTAAAAAAAATTTCATCCCTGTTTCCTCAAACAGACACTTCTCCCTACCCCCTAGCTTCTTGCTCCTAGTTATTGACTGACAAGATCAAAAGCTTAAAAAGTACTCTTCTGCTCTTTATGCACTGTAGTCCAGTACAAGTGGGAAATGAGGACATTTGCTTTAATAAAGAACTACATTAAAGAGCTACAGATTTGTCTGGGAAACTTTTCAGCAGCTTTGTACACACTGTGAATTTATGGGACACAAAGCAATTCAACAGTAACTGATGATTAGCACTTTGAGTTTTATTGTTCTATAAACTGTATAAATCCAATAAAGTTTATTCAATATTGCAATTAAATGACCCTTTGGTTTTATCTGATAAGCTAAGTGATCTGTAAGCTAAACTGTTCACTGAAGTATTTCCCTAGTTACTCCTAAACTGTATCCACAGCATGTCAGACAATGAATAAGCACGTCAATAATTTAAGGCAGTAACATTAGTGCTCATTTTGTATCCCCATTCTTCAGTAATGGAATTCAGTAAGAAGAAAGTACTGTTGTTCTATATGGTTCTCTACAGCTATAAAACATCAACAAGTAAACCACCAATAAGCATGAAAATGTGAATTTACTGGGGCCATATACTAATCCAAATGTTTAAACGGCTAAGGAATCTCTTCTGTAATTGAAATACCTGTGTTGGTGCCAGACTCCTACAGGTTTGCTCACTCTTCATTTTGAAAGATTCTGCCCATCACCCGTACAACATAAATACTTTGTCTACCCTAACTGCAAAGAAGAGCTAGCAAGGTTAAATTAGCCATTCTAATTTGCAGTAGGATAGTTTGGGGGAGTCATGGTGTGCATCAGCTGATGAATGGTAATTTCTCAGGACAAACTAAATCAATCACTTTGCAAGTGTTTAACCGTATGCTATAATCCTAAGTTATTAGAAGGGAGAAATTCTCCTCTAAAGTCATATAAGTGCTTTTAACAAAATGTGACTTTGCCATTATTCACATGACAGATGCCAGAGATCCTAGGGATCTCTGGATCCAAGGAAAACTTGTGGGTTTGTGGGTAAGTGTACCTATTTCTAGAACAGCTCTAGCAAGTACCTTTAAACAAGCTTCAGTTTATGGGAGGTCAGTTTTTCAGCTACATGTACAGGAACCAGGCTTTTCAAAGGGGAGAGTTTCATAAACCAGCAAGAATTATCACTCTTCCTTGGTGAATAACAACTAGAGGTTCTTCTATATATACTATATATATTGTGAAGGGAAGAGGCAAACGGGCTTACATACCAGTCTTCCTGTTCCCTTCCACTCTGAATGACTGTGAACTGTTTTGTTTGTTTATATTCTGCACCTGTCAATCACCTCCTCTTGCATCCACTAAAAATATACTGCTTTTGTCACCTGGTTCTTACAACTTTTAGTCAAATGAGAACATGTTATCTTACTAGTCCAAGGAGGGAAATATTTTTTCATGACTGTATTTAGAGTGAAGTTATTTCTGTACCAGAAACCAGCAACTACATATTCACAATATAAGAGAGAAATAAACAGTGAGAACTCATCTTGGGTCAAACAGCAGGAATTCAAACACCTATATTTTTTTCCTCTGGTAGCAGTAAGCGTCTTCTCATTAGCTAATCCTAAAGTTGAACATGATCAACAGCTTCCTGTAAAATTGCTGTCTATACATTTGATCAGCAGAAAAGTTAGTTTTACAGCCCGATGGAAATTACTTGAAATAAATGCAGTCTATGCTTACAGTGGCACTCAAGACTAGTGGAATGAAACTTCAGCCCCTTTTTACCAGGTTGCTATTTGAACAATCCTCTTTGGAAGTTGAGATGCAGCCAGTCAGCTGACACTGCTTTTGCCAATTTAGACTTCTGATTTATTATTCATAGAAAATAAATACCCACCCTGAGTGGTTTAGAGGAATGTCTTTGTACAAAATTCCAAGGGGAGTTTTGGAGGAGGGACTTCCCTTTGTTTTATAATGAAGGGAGGGAAGCTTTCTTGTAATTGAGGCTGATTGCATAGTTTTGAACTTATAAAATAATTAAAACCACCACCTGTATGTTTGGATCTTGTTTTAGTAACTCTTAACTGGGAATACAGCTGAAATACAGCAGCTGATAGGGTAGGGAGATAGTGGAAGTGCACCCAGGGACAGGCAGCACAGCGTGTTCTGTTGAGGCTTGGTACTGAACCCTGTGTAGAAATCAAACTGAAAACAGAAAACCCACATAAAGTGGAAAGGACATTTTTCAGTCATTTTTGGAACTGAAAAAAAAATCTAGAAAAAGCAGATTACTGAAGTCAGGTAGAAATATTGTGGGAGACAATTTTATAAACCTGTGGAAGCTCACAGGACTGCTCTGTCCCAAGAGCTTTCCAGACAAATAATGCAACAGAGGAGGTGCTAAAATGACTTAATAGGTAGGAACTCATTTAAATTCATCTAACAAGCTTTTTTGAGACAGAAGATACTAACATCTTGAACAAAAAGGTTCTGAAAAGCAGACACAAGCTTGAAGAGAAAACTTTGATGAAATTTACATTTTTCCTTACTTCGAAAAGGACCAAGTTTAATTTAAATAGAGAACATTCAGAGCAGGATGGACCCTGCCCCTTTCCTTATCCACGGATTCTTACCATTTGAAAGACAGCCTGTCATTTATGTCTTTTTTTTTTTTTTAGTGATTTACAGACAGTCTTAACTTTTTTCCTAGCATTTCTGCCAAGTACAAATAAAATGTTCAGGAGAATGCAGAAAATATCAGCATCTTTTCATGGCACAGGATTCTGAATATGCTAGATGTCAGGCAATTAGTCTATCTGATTACCTTCCTTAAAGTTTATTTTTAAGTTTGTTTCAGGAAAATTATGTATTTCCCAGCAAAATTATCACTAATGTGCTCAATCAACAGCTTTGATGCAGTTGGATAAACCTTCCTCTAACAGATATTCAGGGATTTCCTTTTTCTTATGAGTATTCATTTCCTTACACTGGTAATACCTACAAATGAACCAAGTCTCTTATTTATACTTGGCACTTACTTTAGATGGAGCCCTTTGGAGAAATTTGTTTAGACAACATCTAAGAGAATTTAATGTAATTTCAAAAGTGTCCTCAAGAGCTATTAACGTCCACTGTTTCTTGCAGTCTTGCAAGGACTTCTTTCCTTGCAAGGGGCATCACTGCAAGGATATTAGTGTATTTAGTTGTGAAACTCACAGTAAAAAACTTAGCCTTTAATATTAAATTGCACAGCTTGGATTAAACAAACAGGCAATGAGCAACAATCCATAATTTGTCATGAAATATCAAAAAGGACTGAGTGATAGGTAAGAGGTTAGTAGTAGGTAAGAAGCAAGTTAGGTCTTTATCATTTCCAAACCAAGATCCTTTCTATACAAAATGTAAAGGACTGTATCACAGGTCCTCAGAATGTAATGAAACAGAGATTATATTATCTACTAATAGATACTAATATCTACTAATACTAATATCTACTAATAGATATTTTCATGGCTCTAGATAAGGAAAGCACACTGATTAATCCTGTGACATTTTATTTGGGCAGCCAGGTGTTGTTTATTCAAACATAAGAAGAGTTGCCTAAACTGCTTTACCAATGTGTCTTCGGGACATTAGCATTCTACTGAAGTTATTAAGACAAGCTTCCTATTTTTAGCAGTCCAGACAACATATTCTGCCAGAATTACCTTAACATTCAAGCAGCAAGCAGTTAGGGGAACTGAAATTGCATTTGTTAAAGTCTAAAGCCTGACAGTTCAAATGTCAGTTGTTTATAGTGACATGCTGATGATTTTGACAAGTCCTCTCAATCTCCCATACATTTTTGCTTTCATGGTGGAAATGTGCAATACTTACTCAGACCCAGAAATAACACCAGCTAAAAAAAGGGGCCAAATGAGACAAGTTTCCAGTCCAAAAGCAGCTTAAAAATGAGCAATGAATGATTAAATAAACGAACCAAAAAAGAGAATAGAGCCACTAGTGCACAAGGAATGTAAACATGAAGTATATTTTTAAACTTTTTCCATCCCCAGAATGGTGCAACACCTTAAATAAGGCAAATGTTTGCTCTGGAACTGAAACAAAAGTTTGTAAGCACCATCTTGATCATTTCAATTGATGTACAAATGCATCTATATTGACAGAGTTCTGTTAGTCTAATCCACTCAGTAAACCGGTAACGATCCATTAGTCCCCGATTTGTGGAGTTACAATATATTTCTAGGTGTACAGACAGATACACATTTCCATTTTGTATGTACCTACAAAAATATACACATATTCAAGTTCCCATTTCACAAAGATATGACTAGTTAGCCTAGTAACTGCAGTCAGGTAGAAATCTGTGATAGGAAAATGCATTCTCAACTCCTCTGACAAACATATCTCTTCCGAGGTTAAATGAAAAGCCAGGTTATTCAAGAGTACCCCAATCTTTCAGATTGTCACCTGTTTAGATGAAGTATTCCTCTTTTTGTTTGTGCAGTTGGGAACCCAACAAGGCTTACCATCTCAATTGAGGCATTTGGATATGAAACTAAAAAATATTTCTACTACTTCTAATACTAGCCCTTAGCAGGAGAAGTTAGCATAATAATTGTGAAATAGGAGTTTAGTCCTGGACAATTTTCTTCTTGTTTGTATACAACAGATATAACATTCAGGCTTTGATATATAGTGTCATATGCAAGTAAAAGATGGCAGTTTTAAATGGAAATGCTATACATTTAAATATTTTTATTCTTGTAATTAGTTAGGGAAAACAATAGAAATCTCCTTCTGAAGTACCGGTTTCAAGAGGTAAAATGTCTCCCTGGAAACTTTCTCCTAATTTTTGAGATTGCCATACAGTTCCTTCAACCTCTAAAAATATCACTAATTACATATTTCTGTCACTAAAATGCACGATCACCCTGAAGAGATGTGCAGCCATACAGACTGCTAATAGAGTAAATACAGCCATTAGACTGCTATCCAATCCATGCATCTATTCTACATTACATATACACACACATACTAACATTTGTATTTGGATGTCATTATTTCCTTGAAAGCTACGGATTTCATACATTTCATGAGAATGTATTTTCCCTCCGAATTGTTTAGTAGTAATCTGTACAGTTGTAGTGTCCTATCTTGCTTCCCCCCAAACTGTGGGACAGGAAAAGAACAGCCATATTAGGTCAAATCATAGGTTCATTGAGCCCAAAAACCTGTGAAGAATATAACAATAGGGCTGCACGTAGAGAGATCCCTGAAGAATATTCTCCATCACCAAGGAATCTGCAAGACTTAATAGATATTGGACTCTATGATCTTAAGGGTCTTTTCCAACCTAAATGATTCTATATTGAAAGTACATAGGACTCTTTTTCCACCCGTTTAACAAAAACTTAAGGTAATTCGCATTGCCTCTCACTTGCTGCAGGAAAACGGCATGCATCAAGACCACTGCCACTGCTCACCTGTAGTGTGGTAGTTGTTATGCTGCAATTACCTGATTGTTTGTGTGAGCCATAACTGCCAGAAGGGCTTCAAACAGTGGCAGCCACAGCGAGAAAGAGATTAAGGACCTGGGTTTGAGGTTATCCTTATACAAACAACTTGAGGTATTAAGTGTTGAGGATTGAAAAACTGCATAAGGATTGAAGGTATAACTTACCCTGTATAACCAGCAGACAACATTGGATCTTGCTTTTCAGTAAAATGAAACAGCTTCTTTGAAGTCACATATAGACAGGTTTCTTAAAGAACTGATGCATCTATGCACTTACATAATTATGTATAATCACTTGTACATGTCAGTCTCAAAACAAATTTTTAAACCAGTAATGAAAGTAAATAGCAGAAAAAGAGAGAAAGGACAGAAGATGACTGTCATTTTTTTAGATATAAAAGGACCCTATAGAGAAGAGATTTACAAGCAACTACAGTCACAGGAGAGGTTTCAGTTAGAACTCACTCTTTTCATCACTAAATAATCCCTAGCCTAGATTCATCTCCCATGTAGATTTTCTGATGTCTAGTAAGTAGGTCCAGCTGCAGCTTTTCCAAATTGCACATTCAGCTCTTCCTGTGTCATTTCCCTACCATGTAATATGGATTTGTATCGTTTCAGCCTTCTGTAATTCACTTCAGAAGTCCATCAACCACAGGACACAAATCCTTAGACAACCAAGGTACAGCAAGAGTGGCACTACTTGTTTCACTTGAAGATCTTTTTAGATGATCTGCATTATTTTTTACTCAGTCTAATATAGTCTTTCAAGTACAAGGTACTTTTATTACCATCTTGTCTGCATACCTTGTGCTTGGGAAGGCGAACATTTTGCGCATACTGAGTTTGTCTGAAGACAAAGAACA
This sequence comes from Scopus umbretta, assembly GCA_013400535.1. Taxonomy (NCBI): domain Eukaryota; kingdom Metazoa; phylum Chordata; class Aves; order Pelecaniformes; family Scopidae; genus Scopus; species Scopus umbretta. The sequence continues at coordinate 11,476 of VZTL01059730.1, forward strand.
TTCAACTGTTGATTTCAATGAAAAAAAAAATTACATTAATGATGTGCATCCTTAAGCTGTAGTTTCACAGTCATTTTAGATTTCAATAAATTGCATTGTCACTGAAAGATCTTCCAAACATCTCCCTTTTCTTATGCAGACCAAGTGTTCACAGACAAGCAGGGAACAAGATTAGCAACAGTATTTGTCAGTCTGCTTCAGGGAAAGGATCTTTTCCATCTGGACTTGAACTTTCTCTTTTTTTCTGAGGCCTCGCAGTCTCGCTGACAGTCAGACATCCCATCTTTCAACTGCTTCCCATCACCTACTCACCTTACTAGGCAAAGCCAACTGTTTCAAGCATCCAGATAGGGCCCACATACCCTAATTGGGTTCCTCATGCTATTTTCTTGCAAATACTGCTAACTTAAACAGTTCCTATTCTCAGCTGCACCCACATTGCTCCTTCCACTGTGCCAGCACAACTGATGTGCTAAATGTGTGGTGAACAAGATCAGAGAACAAATCCATCTTAAAATAATGTTAAAAATAAATGCTTAAGTGTTCTAGATGGTCACAGTTTATTCCAAAGGTGTCCTTCACTGCTGTTCGCATAAGGCAATGACAATTAACAGGTTTTAAAAGATGAAACATTTCCCTAGGTTAATTATGAGTGAGTCAGTAGCTCTGCCTGCACTGAGTGAATATCACACATAGGATTAGATCTCAGGAATTTTTACATAAAAAGATTAGTTAAAAGCCCATATTTAGTAACCAAAGCAGAAGCAGAAAGAGTAAGAATATACAAAAATAGTAATAAAAAGGAATCCCATAAAGTGAAACAGCCAGTGAGACTGGCTGTTTAATAAGTTTAATTAAAAAGTTTAAATTAAAGTCAATGAAATACCTTGCACTTTGAGGCTGGGAACACATTTTCACTCTGTGCCTGGCATGGTGGGCATCCTGGATGATAGCTAGGGTCCTAACTGGTACAATACAAATGGAAATAGCATATAAATAAAGACTGACTCCTCCCCATACATTCTCAAAAATAGCACATCCTCAACAGAATAGTGTCACCTTTTGGGGGAAGAAAAAAAAACCCAACCCAAAAGCATTTTGAAACACACCCTCATGCAAAGTATTAGTTTCACAACACTTAGCAACCATAAACCTAACTGGTAAAATCCATCCTTTCCTTTGTTCAAGCCACTGAGCTTTTTAGTTTGGAATTCATCTGGAGCCCTGAGAAGCAGACACTATTATGGGAAATACTCCAAATGGTTTAGAGGAACTATAATCATATAAATATTGTGTGCAAAGCACCAGAGGAGGGGCAGAATTACTATGGTTATTGAAGCAAAGTCTTATGGCCACAAGAACTACCCATACAAGCAATCTGTAAGATAGATCATTGATATCTTTGTATATCATCTGCATGACAGTTAAATGCAAAAAAAACCCAAACAACCAAAACAAAACACCAAAACAAAAAACCAAAAGTCTCCACATTTTGTGCTTTCAAATGTTTACATACAAGTCATAGTACCACTGCTATAGGAACTGAAAGCTGAATTCACGTATGTATTCAAGTTTAGAAAAAATCCTGTTTCAAAGATTAAGGAAAATCCTGCATCTCTGTTTGACATTAGCAACTGAGGTGTGTCTCTAAAACTGGGTGATCAACTGGCTTGAGCAGATGATTTTGTAATAAAAAGAGCAATCTCACAGATGATTCTGTTAGCAAACTCTGAGTAGGAAAAACTGCTCTTATTAATTTTCTTCGTCCTATCCTTTGGCCAAGTTCACATAGAGCACATGTTTAAAAAGAAAGCTAAATTGGGAAGGCATTGAAAAGGTAACTGAGATTCCCTTCTCTGCTGGCCAGGGCTCCTTGTCACTCACAGAAAGGGCACCAGAATTGCAGAAAAACAGAAGCAAGATGACTGTCAAGAATGAGGCTAGTTCAAACCTTGCACTTTGATACCCTCCATTTGCTGAAACCCTTTAATGAAGGCAGTATTAGTGCGTCACACCAACATCACTACATGCAAATAGCCTCCTTGAGAGGGAAAGCGAGAGAGAATGGCAGAAACCAGCCTTTGACAAGATGGGATTTTAACATTTGGGTATCAAAGTTATGCATCAATCTACTGCGTTGGCATACCTGGTGCTCCTAAGAGGTCCTGTGCCATCGGGAGAGCTGCCAGCCACCTCAGACCACGCACGGCCATATCAGGCAGGGCCCTCAGAGACAGCTGCCCCAGAGTGGCGCCGCAGCACCAAAATGGCCACCTTGCAGCTGCTGGCCACAACCTCCTCAGAGCTAGGCACTGGCAGGAAAAAAAGTCTCCTTACCAGGCAAATCCTCAGCGAGAAGTCTAAGACCACAGCAAAAAGTTAGTCCACAGGCGAGGGTGCAGATGAACAGGCCCATGGCATGTATAGCTATGGCTGAGCCAGAGACCACCACTAGCACCTCACAGCTTGAGGGGAGCTCATAGCCCACCCTTGAGCTAAAATGGAGCCCCAGGGCCTGTGGGCAGGGTGTGGGCAGGGTCCCCAGGTGAGGTTGGTCACAGCCATTAGGGTCTCAGGGCACTGACAGCTGTCTCTCTGGTGGTGGTCACAGGCTCCAGCCATCCCAGGGCGGGGTGCTGAGGGGAAGCTGGCTACCTGGTCTGGCCAGGAGGCGGTGGTCACAGGCTGTGGCATCAGCTGCCCTACAGTGGGGCACTGGTGGGAAAAATGGCCACCTTGCCTCATGGGGAGTGATGGCAAGCCCTGGTGCTGGCCTGCCCCAGTGAGCCCTGCATGGCCACAGGCAGGGCGTAGGGCAGGGAGAGGAGGCAGCCATCTTCATCCCCGCTGACACCACTTGGCTGTTGTCTGTGGCCCAGTGCATCCTTCAGCTCCTCTTCCTTCAGGGCACAGAGGTGAGGAAAGCAGCCCATGGCCAGGCAGCAGTGGCCATCCCTCTGCCCAGATCAACTATGCATGGCCGTCCCCTCAGTGGTGTCGAGCCTGGAAGGACTTCCAGCACCACAGTGGCTGAGCTGCAATGCCAGTTAACATTCAGGCATTAAGGCTTTATAAGCTATTCCATGGGATTTCTGGTGAGCAGCTTCAGTCTAAGAGTCCTGAAGGGAAGGAAATACCAGCAATAAAAAAGTAAGCAGTCAAAAGCAAATAATCAGACATCAAATTACATGTTAGGGGATCCCCAGTGTAAAATCTGATTTACTCAATCGCTTTTCTTATCAATGCAGCTGGTTTTATGTTTACAATAGGATTAAAAGGAAAGAAGGAATTACTGGTTAAATGTGAAAGTTCAAAACTGAGTAAACTTTAAATTGTAATCAGCAAAAGCCCACTGCATTTTATAAATAGCAGTTTAAATTTGTTATCTGGGATTTGTTATTCAAATGGGAAAGGAAGAAGGAATTTAAAAATCAATGTAAATGGACAGATGAAGAATTTAAAGAGAGTATATTGGAAATGTTATATAAGCCTTAAATAAAAAAAAAAGCCATCCCCTCAAAATACCTTTATCTATTTAGTTTGCAATGCAAGTGTGCAGTAATAGCAACAAATGATTTAATCTACTCTAAAATTTCCCAAACCAAGGCAAAGAGGTTACCCGCATCTCTTAGTCATTAGGATAGAGAGATATTGTTTTGTTGACCCATTTACAATACAAAAGATTAATTTTGGTTTAGATTTTAGGACAAAAACGGGGATGATAACAAGCAAGGGCTGGCTAATGGCATCAGGCTCTGCTAGTGCTGGGTCAGATCTCCAAAGGGTGCGACAGAAGCCAGTTAAGCCACCTACAATTTGTGCCTCAGCTTTTCACCCGTTGGCTCTGAATTCCCCCCATGTAGGTGGGAGTTCCCCCTCTGAATCACAGGGTAGCCTAGCAGCCTTCCTGATTTCATCCCACCCACAGCTCCTCTCGAAGTGAGTACTCCCTGAGCAGCCTCCTTTACCAAACACAGATATTGCAGTGTTTCTGCCAACACATTGTGCCTTCGTGGGTGTAAGGCCTCGCACAGGAAATGCGCTAGCATGTGTCTGCTTGCAGTTGTTCAGCAGCCCTTGCAAGGCCCTTACAGATTGTGTAGACTTACGGACGGTAGCTGTGGTTAAACTTCCCATACTGTGGAGGAAAGGAGTACACACTAACAAACCCTAGGTTATTAACTTCAAAAGATGATTCCTAATATCCACACACAAGAGCTTCGTGGCTCTGGCTGGGAATGTGTCTCAGTGGAAAGTAGCATTTTGTACGTTATGCTTCCCTAGGCAGCACACTGGGTGGCCTCATTTCAGACGACATCACTTCATCCCCAGGAGCCGGTGGAATTAACAGAGTGCTCTTGCCAGCTTAGCAGAGATGACAGGAACTAAGGAGCTGCAGGACTGTGACAGAGGCAGCTGGGTACAGTACACAGGCTGCACTGTCCTTACTCAGCCCCGATACAGGAGCTCTTAATCTCTAGAGACCTCCTTACAACATCTTTAACCAACAGCCATTGATGTCAATGTTGTCTGTGTAAAAAAACTTCAGTCACATGTTTAGATGCTCCAGGTCTTTGGTCAAGATGTTTCTAAGCAGCATTCCAGAAATAGCACTAGCTTTTCTTTACTCTGTAGCAGTCCACATTAATTTGCCAAGTGCCATTACATAACAGCAATTAATTACATTATTTCTTCATTACTAGCTGTGAGAACAGACTGTTTCCACAATGTGCTGAAATGTATTTCTGAGGCTCTTCTCAGTAGCTCTGAAGGGAAGATAAATGAGGACAAGCAGAGTGCCAGATTAACAACAAACGATAAATCCAGGCCTCTTCATTGAAGCCAAATTAAATATTCTGTTGTAGGCCTTGACCTAATTCCAGCTACTTGTTATTTTTCTTGTACTTTCTCATTAAACAGATTTTTTAAAATCTGTGGGTCTGCCATATGAATAAGCTATACAATTCCTTTAGACATATGTACCTTCAGAAATTATTCTTGCAAACTGTGGAAAATTTCAGATGTCCTCAAAAGTTGTCACTAATTTTGCTGGAACTAGAATTTAATTTTCTATCTACAGAGGAGAACTCATGTTGTTAAGGATAGTATTTCACGTACCTTGTTTTAAATCCCACAAGCTATATCTGCCTGTAAACAATTCCAAAGCTTACTGTAAGGACACGATTCTTAGTTTTAATCTTAAAAAAATACTTCCTTTGCTTCTTTCCCTTTTTAACTTTTCTATGGTTATTCCTACATTTTAGTATACTAACGTGTCCAGAAGAAGTGTGTAAGCTAGTGGTCAGTGTGTTGTATACTATGCTAATATATACACTATATACTGTACTAAACTATTTCACTGGAATCGTACTGCCTTTCAAGCACTTGTAAATAGCAGCCAACACTGTGTTGAATTACTGGAAGTAATTAATTAATTTAATCTTGTCTGGTTTTGCAGCCTTAAAATCTTTTCAGTTTCTTTTTTTAGAGCTCTCTCATATCACTCTACATCTTCCCTGCAATAACTGATCTCACTGTCCCTAGAATTCAGCCTCCTGTATTAGAAAAGACTCCTGTGTCTCCTATCTCATGGATTCCAGAGCAACCCTGAACTACATTGACCTATTTTACCACTGTATCACTGTCAGAGAGATTTGCCAGATGTTTTAGATGTTCCATTATTCCCTCAAGTAATCTGGCCTATCCTAGAATAAAACTGAGATTGCATAGGAAGGATCAAATTGTGATTTCAGGGACAATGAATTTACTGGACAAATTCAGTCAGAGTTTTGGAAATTAATTTGTATTCATACTGGGGTATGCAGCTGGGGTCAGAATCTGGCTAAAGATCTCCTCTCAAACTGGAAGTTTTGCCAGCTAGTTACTAAACTGGGTGCTAAACTGCGTCCCGGTATGTTAAGCTCCTATGCTCTTAAATTGCTTTTGGCCCAGGTGGGATCCAGATATTTTTATGTGGAGGCGTTCATGACACCTCTAGTGCATTTGCTGAGCAAAAGTTTGTTAATCAAATGGAGTGTCAGTTCTGCTCCTCCAGAGGCAAAATTCCAACCATGAGAGAACATAACCGTGGAAGTAAATAAGTCCACACACATGCTTGTGAAGTCACTCAACAATGCCATTCTAAAAAAGCCCAGAATACCTGCACTATCAGTGATTTTTTCATGCTCTTTGGGCATAGATTAGGATCCTCCAGGATGCTCCCTCTTCTTCCCTGAACCCCAGTTACTTTGTATCACAGTTTACTTATTTTTCTTGTGTAGCTCATATCTTTTGGTTTTGGCTCATTCCCATGCTGATTTTATTATATTCACAAGGAATTCCTTTCTCTTTTTTGGCCCTGACAAAGCTTCCAGTCATCCCTGACCATCACAGGCCTGTCGCCCCTGCAAGCCAGCACTGCCACCCGATTGCTTGCTTTGCTCTGCTTTGCTGTGTTAGCTGACTCCACACGTGCTGAGCAGCTCAGTGATAAAACAATTCTACAGCTGGATCCGGGGTACAAAGAGGTTTCAAACTGTCACAATATAACCTACTGTTCTGGTGTTTCTCAATATTATTTCCTCAGTTGAACTCAAAAAAAGAATGATGTGCATTCTTTTTTTGGTAGGGAGGTGCATTTTCAATCCTCCCTACCATCTGTAAGCTTCTAAGGGTATATAACTTTTTTTACTGATCCGAGTTAATAGGAGAAGATATACAGATAAGGTAGTCCTAAGACCTATACTCAGTATTGTAAACACCATCATTGACTATCATACTTCCTGCTGTGAAAAAATATTTTGTATTAGACCTTTTAAAACTGGGATTAAACTGGCTGCGTATGTTGAATGTGTGCAAGGGTACATAAAGAACTGTATCTGCGTAACTTTAAACAACTCTCTCTGTGTCTCCAACTGCCATCCAGAGATTATGTTTTAGAACTTTCAACTGAGTCATGATAGATATAATTGAAATATGTGCCTATTTTGATTAAATCCAAACCATACCAAAAAAATAAAAAATTGGTGACCTCTGTGCTGCAGTTCCTTTTACCAGAAACAATGTTGCAGTTAATGAACAGGAACTTTATATTGAGCTGTTTTGGTAGAATGGGTAGTGACAGGACAGGCTTAAGGGCAAAATAACCTGATCTTTCTCTGACATGGCATCTCTAGCAAAGGTTTTAGCATAGGGGTTGACAACAAAGGGAAGCTTACCCTGATTCTTCTTCTGTCACACAGGTTATTAATCTGACACTGAATACAATTTACCGATCTAATCTAAAGGAAAACAAAACATCGGTTCATAGGTATCAGCACATTTTTAGGCATGCTTACAGTAAACAATTTTACAAGGTGTTAATTGGATTTCCAGGCCTGGAAATAAATACAATCAGATCAGAGTTAGTAGGTCCAGAGCCCAATCAGAACAAACAGGAACTGTAATCTCTAACTATTCCCTATGGAAAAATTTGGGGTGTCTTAATTTGACATGTCAGTACTGAAAGGAAAAATTCTCTGACTTATGACAGCAATGAATGCATAGTCCATAGTCATAAGGTCTGGAAAATCTGTCCACTGCTCGAGGGGAAAGGAGACAGTGAAATCATATACACTGTGAAGATCCATACAAATTAGATAAGCAAATTCTTATTTTTAGCATTTGCCCAACAGCAAAGACAAGGGAACAGCACATAAACAACTCAGAAGGGAACAAGTAACCTAGGCCAATCCAGGGTACATTGAAACAGTCAAGTTTCAGACACAGGGTGTTCTCATATAGCTGAAGAACATGTAACTCATATAATTGAAGAAAAATTGTAATAGGCAATCAAATAGGGAAGACAAAACACATATTTTTGTTCCTACCTTGCCACTCCAAGAGTGATCTTGCAATTGCCAAGTGTCTTTTGCTCGAAACTGAGGGCCAGAGAAAATCAAAGACTTTACTTGCCCAGAGTTGTGAGAGTATCTTGGCACTTAACTCTCATTAAACTCCAGCAGAAGTCAAATGCGTTTCAGGAAGATAAATCTCTGAGGATTCAGGCCTTTGGTACCTAAAATAAAACCTGGGCTTAATTTGAAACCTGGCACCAAAACAGTGATTTTGAATTTTTTTAACCATCTGGAGATGCCTGACAATTTTAGTTATAATTTTCCCTGCTTTTCTGATAGGGCCATAAAGATAGAAGAACTCTGTAGCATAGGCAATATGGAAATCAGTCTTGAGCTCTTTCACTCTGACATATTTTAAGCAAAAAAGATGAACACACATTACCATACCTCCCTCCTGAGCAACTGCCTTTACCAGAAAAGGAGATACCACCAATACATTTCCTCAAGGAACTTCTCAGGATAAAAAAGGAAGCCCTGCTCTCTTCTGTGAGTGAACAGGCAGAAGTGGTATCATTCAGAAGAGGAATCAGAGCTGTGGAATCTGAACGGACAGAAGATCCTCCCTGACTGCGGAGAACAAAGCTGCTTGCAATGCAGAGTGTAAGATCCAGCTTGTCTCCACCACTTCCATAGAAAATAGCACACAGTTTCCTGCTCAGCATGCCACTCTTCAGATCCCTTCTGCTTACTCTTCCACATTCTCCTGTAACACTAGATTATGAAGTCTACTCCTGAGATCAAGTGTCTAAACTTTAGGAATAGATCTGTTACTGCATCTGGCCTTGAAGGTCAGTCATAATTCCACACAGGTTGAAGCTTTTGTGGAATATCTGATAAAGTAGTATCATTTTATAACTTGCTTACATTTGCATAAGACTTCATAATGAGCTGGATAAGTCTCAGTAGAAATAAGCAGTGTCTCAGGTTGTGTTATAACCTCACCATTTCTACTGTTACTGGCCGGCAGATGTTAGACAGAAGGGGTGTTGTCCAAGCAAAGCCAACATTTCTTTGGTCACTCATGTACTAAATCCATAATGCTACATATATGTAGAAGTCAAGGGACATAGAACAACATGAGTCATTCCCTGTCCCAGATAGAATGTAACTGCAGTTTCTATTATGCAATATGTAGGAGAATATAGGATATACCTCCCAGGGTGTAGGAGAATATGGGATATATAGGATATAGAATATAGGATATATTCTCCTAGGAGCTTATCTTGTGTAAAATAGCTAAAATATGAACAGGATTTGTTCACGTTATAAGCTGAACTAAACTGTAATCCTCTCCACTGATTCAATTTTGATTGTAAGGACAGCAATTAAAGATGCCATTAGCCTACTGATGAGTATGTTTCCATCCTCCACGTGACTCTTACTTGAGCATCTGTGTTCTTGTGAGCAATCCTGTGATTAAATTAATGATCTCTGTAAAGATAATGTCCTAATTTCTGCTTGATTATTTTCTCTGAAAAAGTTATGTTTGTCTGTAACCTGAAGATCATACAATTAAGTGTATGTAGCTTACAGTAAAGCCACTTTTTAAAAATTATAGAAGTTGTACCTATTGAATGATGTTCTCGGTTCAAGACAAAGATTTTTGTTAGGATGGGCCAAAGAGATTTTCAAAATGTTATTGCTTCAGGCTCTGTAGGACAAAAGTGAATGCTTTGTATATCTGCATTGTAAGAAATCTGAACAATAGTAGCCACATTGAGCATTAAAAACATTTTCTAGAGCAGAATCTCCTGGAACAGGACCTGTTCTTTATATTGGTGCGGCAGTATACCCCCACACTGTTGTAAAAAAAAAAAAAGCTGGGAGAGACTGCAAGTGCATAGTGTAAATTTGGAAAGCAGTCTGAAAAGAAATGCAGGTCAATAGGAATAAGTGCTATACTGTTCCAAACAGAAATAGTCAAATGCAAAAATAAAAGATTGGGGATAAATAAGGCAACACTAATGCTGAACCTGGGAGTCTCAGTGACTCACAAGCTGGACATGAGTCAACACTGTTAATGCAGTCACAAAAAATGGAAGATAGGAAAATGGAAGGTTTAAATGAAAGTGTACGCTAGAAAACATACATGAAGTAACCTTTTGCTCTATTTTGCGATGGTGCGACTTTGGCTGGAATACATTTTGGGTCCCAGTTTTGGGGGCCATTCTTCAAGAAAGCTGTTGCTGAGATGAAAATTCAGAGGAGGGCTACATGCGGGATCTTTTAATTTCTATGCAAGAATGAACAAAATGGGATTGTATTGCTTAAAGTACTGGGAAAGCAGTGAAATCCTGCCCAGGATGGACAGGAAAAGAAACAAAAGCCTAAATAGCGGGGGGGGGGGGGGGGGGGGGGG
>VZTL01059730.1:21767-33198 GCA_013400535.1 Scopus umbretta
GGGGAGTTCAGGTTAGACATTAGAAAAGCTTTCCAGTTATAAGAGTGAAACTCCAGAACAGTTGACCTAGGAGGGCTTTAGTCTCCAGGCCTGAAAGTCTTTAAGGACACTGGTGAGGAAATGTAGAATTTTCTTGCTGTGTGGCTGAGGGATGAAGTTCATGATCAACTGAGGCTTTCTAGAACAATTTTCTGTGACTTTTCTAGAATGCTTAGTCTCAAGCTGCTAATAAGTCTCCGTTTTGGAGTAATGATAAGCCTACTTGTACCGACATAATTTTTTTTTTAAATTAAGATACTCCTGTATATATCCATAATTGCTTGCTGTTGTAGGTTCTGTCTATGCAACTCCGAAACGGCTGTCTCCAGGGCAGTGCTGAGTCTGGTGCGGTTCCTGAGCAGCAGCTGCCTGCAGTGCCCATTGCTGCACACTGCAGAAGGGCTGGGCTGGCAGGCAGGCTGCAGGCAGCCAGCCCAGGCACGCCAGGCAGCCTACCAGCCTTGTTAAGCTGCTGGGCATACTTGAATAAGTAGTGTCCCTGTGTGATTCGGAGGATGCCTGACAGTTGTGCTCGCAGGCTGATTGTTGGTGTGGTCAGTGAGTTTGGTCTTGATGGTGGTGTTGGGCCACCCTGGAAAGAATAGCATAGACCTGCCATGGTCAATGAGCATTATCTCTGTGCTTTCACAAGAAACATCAAAAGCCATTTACAACCTCCCTCCGGACAATTTTTGCATCTGATTTCAGTGCTGTTATAAACTGCTAAGTTTCAGCCGCCTACCATTCCTTAACACTAAGTGTTCTGTCAAAGAACAAATTCTCTTCCTAATGGCTTCATTTAAAATGTATTATCTTTCAGTAACAATCCTTATTTATCTAATTTCAGGATGATGGATAAGAATTATCTAATATATTGATTTTACAAAAGAGAAATTACCTTTCATAATGCAACAAAGTAGATATAAGCTCAGTAGAGCCGTGTGTAAAGATATTTGGACATAAATATGTTGTGGAGTTCAAATAGAGACAAAGATCAAGTTGTATAAATGTTTTAAAGCAATAAACCCTTGTTATTTAGGTGAGAAGGAAAACACTGCAACATGTTTGTTTATGTTGTGGGTGAGTTTACTTGCAACAGGTTCTCCTTGAACAAATAATCTCATAAATGGATCAAGCCTCAAGTGGCAGTGTTTTCCCCTGAAGTCAAAGCTGGCATTGTCTCCTTATATCATGCAGAACAGATGAAAGCAGTATTCCAGCTACACAAAACATTCTTTGAAAACTTCACTTCTAAATAACATCAGGAAAAAAAAAAGTTGAAAAGCTTTATACTAGTACAATACCCCTCAAAAAAAACCTCTGTATGTTAGATACCTTCTTGAACTTAACCTGAAACGATTTCTTTTCCTTTTTCCTATCAGTTAAGGAATTTGCAATAAACACAGTGACATGCCTATGTATAGATGGACCATATAATAACTTAATAATTCTCTCATTTCCAATATTAAATTATTCTATACATCAAGAAACACTGATTTAACAAAGCAAACTCTTTCTATTGCTACATTTTTGAAAGGAACCTGTCAGAAAACCAGAAACCTGTTCATTATAAGATGGTCATTCATGTGTTTATAGTATGTTTATCTCTGTCATATCTGATAGCCTCATATATAGCCTATTAATCTAGATTTTCCCACTAAATACTCTAAGCAAAATTTCAATTAGATTGAAAGCAATGAGCTGTCTGAGGCTACATTTAGTGACTGTGCATACGGTGACATGAACAGAGATCCCCTCCCTAAGTATTCTACAAATATATCGGCCCATAGAAGATATATTTTTCAGAAAGATGAAGAAATAAGCAAAAGTTCAGGAAGTAAGTCCCATGTAACTTCATTGAAATCCATGTTGTTCATTTCAGGAGGATTTATTGAAAGAGCATTTCACTTAAGCCTGTTTTAAAGCCACTTGACTAGAGTAACCAATATTTTTGTGAGTTTTGTTCTCCGTATAATACTGAAATATTAGCATTTCCAAGTAATACACAATCTTGAAATGATAGGCAATTGATTAGGTCACTCACCAAACCTTTTTGTTTATGTATCAAGCTGCCTTATGACTTGCCCAAAAGTCACATGCATGCAAAAGCAAGCAATTACTACCCTACTACTCACAGTTTGCTTTACCTACTACATAGCTTCATAGCCTTCTGCTACGTGACAGTACACAGGCACATTACAAATCTCACTGATAGTTTAATGTAACTAGCCGCTTTCCATAGACTCTTCCCCTCCAAAATTATAACAGTAAAACAGATTATATAAAAGTCAAATAAGAGTTGATATGAAAAACAGTGTACAAATCGAGACTGTTAAAATACATATGATTTTGTCTTTGACTTCTCTGTGGATTAGAGATTTCTATTAACCCCCAAATTCTTTTTCTGAAAAATCATGTAAAATGCTTGTTTGTAATCTGAGTATGGGTCTAAGCACAGGCAACTGGAGGAAAATGGTGTGCTACTAATCAAGGATCTGGCCTTTCCTTCTAAATACTAGCCAAGCAATAATTCTGAAGAAATCAATAGCTTCCTAGCAATCAATGGTTCATTGAGTGAAATAAAAAAATTCACTCTGGTTTGGGGCCCATTACAAATACAACCTGACTGAACTACAATCTGAGCACAGCCAGAACTGATAAAGAACATAAACAATCTTTGCTGTTGTCATTGCTATAGGCGCTCAGCAAAATACGAAAAGACTCAATGTACAATAAATGTGATGAAAACTTCCAAAGCTGGGTATAATAACATTAGAAAGAGAGACTAAGTTTCAATAACTCTGGTTAACCCTGGCCTTTTTTAGCAGTAATGAATTTTTTGCGCCCATTCCTGCTTCATGTGTGAAATCTCTCTCATGGTTACAGCAACTGACTGACCTTCTTTGAAAAATCATATACATGATAAAATGGAAAAGAATATGTTCTAGTTAGATACCAGCCTGTTGTCAGCCTTATGCTATTTTGGGAATCACACTTCCAATACTGTAAGTCAAGCCAAGATATTGGTTTCTGTCAAGGATACAGCTTTATATGCGTTTATAAGGACTTCAGGTTTTCTACCGAGATCTTAAAAAACTGTTACCATAAAGCTGCTTGAATCAAGACTATAGTAATTCAGGAGATCAATTATTCTGTAATGAAGACTATTACATGCGCCTTTTTACGGTGTTTGGATATAATTCAGCAAGGCACTTAAACAATTGTTTACTGCTAGTATATACTTCAGGATATATGTATGCACCTTGCTGAAGTAAAACCTAAATTACTGAGGATAAACTTCTGGGTCACATTTTCAAAAGCAGCTTTTCATTTTATGCTTGACCAAATTAGTTTATTGCTAGGAGTTAAAGCACAACACTTTGGAAGAATTCCAGCATCTTTGCAGGTCTCCAAACTTCTAAAGACTCTGCTGCTGGAAGACAAGTTCTTCTGTGAGCAGTGGAAATAATGAGAGGTCTGCTTTCTATCAGTTTGTATTCTTTATCTCTACAAATGCTCACCTACACCATCGTATTAACGCAGTTTCTCTCTCCATGTGTCCTAAAACGTCCTCAGACAGCACTTGCCTGTTAGACTGCCTAGCTGGGCTCCGCTAAATGGAGTGTGTGACACTCAGGTTGTACCTCTGCTTCCCTCGGTGATGGCACTAGTGCAGATTTTCTCTTTTGAACAGCCTTCAGTTTTACTGAAACTTAATTATGAATTAGACTTCCATATTTTTTTGTCAAATTTGGCTAAAATTATCCCATGGGTATCAAACATCTTCAGGGAGATAGGACTATGTTACTGCTAATAATATGACAGCATAAATCTCATTTTCATAAGAAGCTAAGCTATAAAGACAATGACTGTAAGCATTAAAGCATTGTGCCTTTAGGAAAGAGAAAGTCCTTTCCCAGAATAAATCTGGGACTCCATTTCAGAAGTTAGCAATGTTTATACCAATAACCTGTGAGCGTAAATCTTCTGTAATATCAGAAAGTAAGACTTTGCTTTAGCATGGAGCTCTAAGTAAATACACAGAAAATAAATAACCACAGGTTTACTGTGAAGAGAAAAAAAAAAGCAGGGGTGTGAGCAGAGAGCACAGGAAGCAGGCAAAGGAATTAGTTATCACCATTTTATTGATTGATTGTTTGATTGATTTGGTATTTGATTATGGAGACTGTATTCTCAATGGACTAAACCTGCTGTGATTATAACTTCTCTGAGTTCAGTGGAGTTCTCCTAGCACTTCAGCTGATTCCTCCTTTTCTCAGAAGGCAAATCTGCAAGACGATCAATAGCCTCATTTCTTTCCTTGGCTGAGAATATCCAGTGACTGAAGTTACTGTCCTCAAAGACAGCATTTTTACCATCTTGTCTAACAAATTCCAGAGACAGTGACCTCCAGAGTGTAAGATGTTTCTGCTGTTTGTAGGTTTTCCAGAAGCACTGACAAAAGACAGATGGAAGGGAAAAGTTCCGTGGGAAGGCCTGGTAAATATTTTCTGGGTCCAGCTCATGTTCTCTCTTTACTTTTTTACCTTTCCTGGATATTGGTGGAAACCAGATTAAAAGTCTCCAGAAAATGTGTGGTTAGATATAAAAACTGAATAGTGCCTGACACTAGCAAGTCTCAAACAGGTAAGTAAGTGCCTGTTGTCTGCTATTTTTACTGGACTTTTCAAAAATACTTCTTACAATTAACATTTGTGTCCTACCTAGCAACCTACTTCCATAAATTCAAACAGACTTTGTAATTATCTCTTCTTAGAGTTTAAAAGTTTCATGGCATATAATTACTAATTTCCTGAATGACCCAAACTGCACATTAATGTCACATTTCTTCCTCTTCAGCCTCACAGAAAATCATTTTTCCTTATGTGATTCAATGCAATATGCAGTATGCCAGGGGCTCACACAAGCCTTTCCAATCTTGTTTCAGAGATCTCTTGTAGGTCGAATGGAAGTCTAGGCAGCTGAGGTATACTGCATGCGACCAGTGAATTTCCTTTCTCAGTACCTGAGCCTGCTCTTTTTGTACGGTGGGGAATATTTTCCTGCCTCTCAAAGGGGCTGCGAGACTTCTGAAAGAGCATGAGCTCACCAAAGAGGATACACTGGCAAGGTCCAGCTGTGTGAAGTGCGATGCCCATGTATGAGGTTTCAGAAAAGCCAAGGGAACTGAAATTAAAGAACCTTCAGCAATTTAGGTATTTCTCTTTTCTAAGTTCAGCTGGATCCCCACATTCTGTTTTAATGCACCTCACATTTTTCTTCTATGTTACTTTGGATCAAATTCAAAGCACTATATCAATGAGTATGAAACAGAGTAATCTTCCTAGTCACTTACTAAAAGCAAAAAGAAGAAAAGTTTCTGAGACTAGAGTCCCCATTTTTTTTTAATGCAAAAGGCAGAAAATTACTAGAATTATTAAGAAAAGAATAATAAGAGGTTCCAATAACATAGTTTGTTGATATATTTTGTGCTAACTTTATGACCACACAAATTGGGATAACACAACATTACTAGGATTTTCTGGTATGAACAGACTAGCTCTAAAGAATAGGGCTGGCAGTTCAGACTGAAGGGCTCAGTACATCTGGCCCGTGCTAATAATGGCTCTACAAATATTTCTTGGGGCTTCCAAACCTTCAGAGTAGTGAAGTATTTCTTTGATTTATTCTTAAAAATTTTAAATCATACTCACTTAAGAGGCAAAATTTCACACCTCTTTAATGACTCTTTCCTAGTAGCTTAGCGTAGTGCTTTATATACAAGCTCTCCTTTCTAGAGATGATATTTTTACAGGACTCCTTTGAAATTGGTGGCTGATTCTCTTTGCATGTGATCAAAACAACAATGAGCTGTGAAAAATACCAAAATTCCTGCCATTTGCAACTATATGTCTGGAAACTGTTTGCAAACATATTCTCGGCGTTCACATGTATCTTGTAACATCATTCCAGAATGCCATTGTAGTCCAGCTTACACCTGAGCAGTTTTGCAGAAACAGTCTTATTTTCTCTCTTGACCTGGACATGTGCCCAAATGCACCCAAGCATAGGGTGCAGTAGGATAAGGTCTGTGTTCAGTAATACCAACTGCCAGTAAACTCCAGAGGCCTATTAAAAATAGAAATAGTTAAGACAAGTGGTGCAGCCACACAAACCTTTCCTGGCAGGAAAGAAAAGGGGTGCGCTGGAGCTGTGACATAAATTTCAGGCTCATAAGGATTCCCCCTGCTGTGGTGATCTCACCATAACTTAAGTCATCAAGAGGGCTGCTTTGTAGTAATGGTTTAGCTATAAAGCAACATTTTACCACATTCAGTGAGGATGACAGAAACCCCAAATGATCATCTGCTGCTCTTAGTTTCAGAATTCAGTCATTTCAGTGACACAAAAGCCAGGATATGGGAATGAGTTTGTCCATCTCCCTATCATCCTCCAATTTCATTTATTCTTCAGCAATATTTAAGAACAGGTCTTTTGGTACATTGGAGTTTTGGAGAAATTAGATAAGGAAGACTGATTTTTTCATTTCAACTTGTCGGGGATGAAGAATTTTCAATTATTTGATGACCTGACTGAATAGTATTCACAGAAAAGAATGAGAAGAAGGAATTGACTTTCACAGATGAAGTGAGTAGAAAGACACAAAAAAGATTGGTATTTCAGAGCTTTCCACAGTGACAGCAAAATCAAGTTGTTTGTAAGGATTCAGAAAGATTCAAAAGAACACACAAAAGGAATACACAAAACATGATGAGATCACAGATCTGAGAAAGTGAAAGAGAGCCACCTTCTTCCTCCAAAACACACTCAAGCATTGGCATGTGAAAAATTAAAAAATAAACAAGCAAGCAACCAGACAGAAATCTGGACTCAGACACTGATTCTTGCGTTGCTTTCGCCTCCTCTCCCTGTTCCTGCCACCAGGTCTGGCAAGGCTGGGATGAGAAGCCTGGAGAGCAATGGAGTCCTTCTTGCTGGAAGCTGCACCTCCTCTTAGGAACTGGTGGCTAAGAGGGCTGTAGTGGTCTCCACGTGGCTCCTTCCTGTGGAAGACCTAACCACCTCTCCTGTCAAATCAGCAGCTGTGAATGGCACACAGAAACAGGGTGAAGGTGCAGTTGCTCACTTATTATGTCCTCATGACTCTATGTGTTTCAAAGGTTCAGCTGTTTTCAGTGGTAGACCTGCTGGTACCAACAGGGACCGAATAGAGAGTGTAACTCAGGACAGTGTCTCTCAGATCTTCTTGAACAGTCAGCCTGATGTCATCATGGGAGAGTATCTCAAACTGAAGATATACACAGCCTAGTAAAAGGACTGAAACCAGTTACTCAGCAGAAGGGAAACCTCCTTCCTCCCCTGCTCCCTTTAGTCTGAAAAGTCACCTTGCACATTGCAAGAGCTTTCTCTGCCTAACTGACAACTTGGCAGCCCTTACAAGAGCAATTTGAATTTGGATGGAAGCTGGATCTGTGGCAAGCATATAGTTACAAAGTCAGTCACGCTTTCCTTCCATTGAGTGCATGTTCTATTTATAGCACATACCAGATTATGCAAGGATTCCCAGAACACTGCAGACTCTAGTTGAAAATTATATCTGCATAGCATGGAGTATATCAAGCACTGTTTTAAAAATCTCATTGTTAGCAGAATGAGCATCTTGCAGTTATATCTTCAGAAAAGCTGGGATAAATTTGGAAAGATACCTTATAGTAATGAAGAGTAGTTACAGGTTTTTTTTTTTTGTTTGCCAAATAATTTTGATAAATCGTATCTTTTAAAAAAGCAAAACAGTATTTGCATTAAAAAAGCCTGAAAAGCCAAGGTAAATTGTTCACTTGATTGAAAAGTGAGGTTTTTCTGATGTTTAGAGAGAGTATTTTAGAAACTGTAAGGGAATGTTTTAGAATGTGAATGATTTAGGACAAGAATACCTGAATTCTAACATTTTAATGTCAATTTCCTCTCAAAGTTGTGACAAAATACAGTATCTTGCTATCCATTCAGCTATGGGATAGGAACTTTCAGTGAAAGTTTGTTTTGTGATGCAAAAATTAAAAATTTCTTGAATTTTCATGTTGAGAATACCAAATAATAAAGCTGGAACTTACAATATTTCAGTAACATTTAAGAACTTCTAAATCCTCAAAAAAAGCAACAAAGGAGGAAAGCCATACAGATATAAAAGTAAAGTACAAATTTCACTGAACATACCTGTTTTCAGTGCAAATACACTGTAAACACCTGCATCTATTCCCCCCCCCAACTCTTATGTCATGTAAACTTAAAGTACTCTTATGCTTTGAAATGGGCCAATTGACAAAGCTTATTCTGAATTTTCAGACGACTTATCACTCCTGAATTGTGAAGTAGGAATTTCTGAAAGTCAGACTCAGTAACAGACATTTTGAAAATTTGGCTGAGTTTAGTCAAAACCAAAGAAGATTAATAATTCTATTACAAAGTTTATTATCACTGAGCCATCACAGTTTTTTCATTGAAACATCAAATACAGACACAGCTTTGGTCAAGACTATTCAAAAATATAAATAACAATGACCATTTTCATGCCAGTGCATTCTGTCAGACTTCACAATCTTGACTAATTTTGAAAAATGGATGTATTAATTGGGTGTCCCAGTCTATTTTAGAGAGCAGATTCACTCTAAACTCTGCTAACTGGTTTGCTGACTAGCTAATCAATCCAAGAACAAATTGTACTCTTTCAACATATTTTTTCAGTTTACTATACAACTGCCGAGCCCTGTTATGAAGTGAACTTTGCAGTCCAACAATAAAATACACCTATAGAGAAAGTCTGCAAAGTTATCTTCAATAATAGGTTAAATCAGCAGTATACCTGGGCTCAACTGTAAAATTTTGTGGTGTTTAATGTGTTACAAAGCCAACTTTATACAACTAGAATTAAATAGCTTACCCTCAAAAACCACCTTTTGTGCTTGATTTAGAAACTGGGGGTTAACAAATTTCTTAACAAACTAATAATGCTATTGCCATTGTTAACACAGCATTCAAGCCTCTGTCCCTATGTACCAGATTCTGTGGTATTTCAGTCCATTAAGAATATGAAATAAATGGGAAGAGAGGAGAGAAGAAAGGGGGTTACTTCTAGACCCCACCGAAATGTGGAAGGGCATTTTTGTGGTATTTTTGTTTAGTGATAGCACCTATACTTTTTGTGTCACTCAAATTTTAATCTCTGAAGTGCTGTTTTTCCATCAACAAACTATAGAGAGATGGTGATGTGAGCTCTTCAGTTGTCTATCCAAGTATTCCTCGTTGATGGGCTGAGTCACAATGTAAACCTTCAAGTGTAACTGTAGAGTCAGAAAGGAGCTGGATTAGGCCGTTTTAATTACCCAAGCGTCATCATTCGAGATCTCTCTTAGGCCCTTTCATTTTTAAACCAAACCTCCAGTCTCACATGTTAGTTTTCGCACTTCATCCACTAGATACTGGAATAATTTACACAAGGTGTGAAGTAGTCTGTTTTTAGCTATCTGTTACAAAGTTAGCAATGTTACTATTCTTACTGGGCACAGTGTGTAAGATATATTCCCACACTAGGAGAGTATTTAGTAAGGTCACAAGGATGCCCAGTCCTTATCAAACACATTCCCTGGAAACTTGGCAGGGGTTTCATTTTACAAGAATTCAGGAGCAAATTAATGGTATTGGTTTTAGGCTTATTTACATTTTTCAGTATTTGAGCAGAAGGAGATTTGTATTACCAACCTGTAACAGAAAAATTGTTGTCAGCAGTATTTGAAGTCTAATTTTGCTTTGAGCAAATTGATTTTGAATTAATTTAATTCACTAACTTTGGTAGACTTGTTTCACATCTGCACTAGAAGCAGGCTGTATTCACACTGCTAAGATTTATTTTAGTATATTTAATAATTTCATAAGGAAGGAAACTGAGCTTTTAAAATAATTTTAAAGACAATAACGTCAAGGTTGAGGCAAACGCAGAGTAATATATGCAAGGACAGGATGCAAGTATTTTCAACGTTTAAAAAGGATTTTATGTAACCCAGAGAAACAGACGCAATAGAAGTGTGGCTCTAAATGGAAACAGAACCCTGCAGAAAGGAAGGACTTGGTCAGAGCACTGTGTCTCTACTTCTAATAATCTGTGGGAAAGAGGGAAGTCACACACACACTTTGTTTCTTGTCATTTTTCTGACGTTTTCCTTAGTCTCTATGCTGTAGAAAGGGTCTGTACATGGTAGGAATGTTGCCAGAAACAGTGAGGTGGAAATTGAACACAACCAACCATTGAAGATCTTTGCAGAACTCCCAGGCAGTCTATGTAATCACAGAAGGCTCTCCAAATTCTGCTGCCAAGCCAGACCAAAATATATATCCTGAAAAGATGTATTAAATAACACATCACAGTGTATCTAATGGAAAAAGATGTGATCTGCTGTGCTCATGAGGATCAAAAAGAAATGGTGAGCAGGGAAATCCTTATTTTCGGGAAGAGTATTTTAAAAACTTATTAAGAGGAAAAAAAGAAGAGCAGGAGCAGAGTTAGTTATTACTATCTGCAAAAGCTGAATATAGCCTCAGTAAATGAATGAGGGGACTCAGATCCCCCTGAGAATCCAAGAATGTGTATAAAACTAAATTATGAAACTTAGCAAATATTATATTCAACTATGTATCCTAAAAGCAGAACATATACAGATAATATGCAATACAAAATATTTGCTGTGACATTATCACCTGTTTTTTGCCTATTTGCTGTGCATTGAGGCCTACCCAACTTTCTCAGCCTCAGCAAGAAATTGAAATTTGAAGCTGGATAATTCATTCGTTTCAACTAATAGGAAAAGCACTAGGGCCTAGATCCTACCTTGCACTACACCTGTGCAAATTAGAGACTAGGGGTCACCAAGAGTCCTCTTCTGCCCAGGCACATACCATCAGGCAGCGTGCACTTTACAGCAGGCAGCAGTGCTCAGGAAAAACAGCTGGCTGAGCTGCCAGCCTGCACTCCGCTCTCTCAGTGTTATGTCTTCTTCCCCAGCACACTGGTATGGCATCTTGCCATTTGCAGCATGTTCTGGGCAGAAGACGGCATTTGGATACAACTGCACTCCAGAAGTCCAGCAAAATAAATTGACTCAGCCTTTCTGTCAGAATAAAGTCTTCTACCAAAGGATACCCTTTGTCAGAAGTTGGCAGTCCTGCAGAGAACCGCCACACTTAGGAAACTTGCTTTCACATCCTGCTCCATCAGAGATTTCTTCCGTGACCTTGAACAAGCCATTGGCTTGTCTATGCCTTGGTTTGCTGCCTGAAAATATTTGCAGGGGTTCTTGAGGGTAAGATTGCAAAGCCCTCA
>VZTL01059743.1:726-25763 GCA_013400535.1 Scopus umbretta
TGGGGGCGTGGGCAGGGGTGGCGGGTGGTGCTCAGGGCCATCTCCCCGCAGGCTCTTCGCCATCGGGTCGCAGCTGTCCCCCGAGGTCGGGAGCTCTGGGATCGAGATGCTGGAGACGGACACCTTCAAGCTGCACTGCTTCCAGACGCTGACAGGTACCGCCTGGCCCCGGGCACCCGGCACTGCTCTGCTTTGCTGGGGCTGTCACGCAGCTCGGCCTTCGTTACTCTTCTGTCATTGTGGCTGCAGGGATCAAATTTGTGGTTCTTGCTGACCCGAGGCAGGCAGGGATAGACGCCCTTCTCCGCAAGATCTATGAGATTTACTCCGACTTTGCTCTGAAGAATCCTTTCTACTCCCTGGAGATGCCAATCAGGTATGGAAAAGCCCGCTTTTAATAACACGGCCACAGCCCCTCGTTGCTGTCTGCCTGTGCAGTAACAAATGCCGACAGCCCTTAAGTAGCAAAGCAGACCCAGAGGTTGAGGGAAGGGGGAAGACCCAGCACGCTGCTGCAGGGACAGGATGCCGACCTGTCCTTTTTCCAGTGCTGCTCTGCTGGGGAAGTGGGAGGTGCCCTTTTGTACAATCCCTGCTGTCCTAAGGTAACCCTGGAGCCCAGGCAGGAAGCTTTACTCATACTTAACGGCCAAGCCAAAGTTTGACAGCAGTCAGGGTTGCCCTCTCATGAATTCCAGAATGTCTCCTTGAAGGATGCAGAGCCAAAGGATGCGGACATCCCGTCTTCATTAGCCTATTCACTAGGTAAAGTCATCCCCTTCTGCTTTTCTGACTGTTTCAGATGTGAGTTGTTTGATCAGAACCTGAAACTTGCTCTGGAGGTAGCAGAGAAAGCTGGACCCTTTGGACCTGGGTCGTAGAGAAAGCCTCGCCCACTGCACAGACTCCCTTTTCTGAAGAGCGGGGCCTCTCTCTTCCCCGGCCAGCCTCTCCCGGAGCTCTCTCTTCCACAGCAGAGACTGCATGTCCCCCGAAACGTGCTTCGTTACCTTCCACGATCCCATTCAATCCCCTTTGTTGTGAAATTTACCTTAAAGAGACTCGTTACTACTGTTTACTTTGGGCCACAGAGGCTCGATTCTGCTGTGGCAGCTCCACTGCCCTCCAGTGAAGAAAGAAAGATAAGGTGCGGGTGCGTGGCCTTACCACAGTCGATCGTTTTCTTTCGTTTTGTAATTGTACATATGTATTTTTCCTGTATAGCTCTAACTTACCATTTTGCAGGGGGTTTCTGCGTAGAAGTAATAAATCTTCCTTCCAGAGGCAGATGGCTGTTTGTTTTGTGTTGGCAGGGTAGATTCGCCCCAGTAGCACCTCAAGAGGATAAGTGGGTTTGGGTGGTTCTGCTTGCACTGTTCTCCCTAAGACAACCAGAGCCCTTGTGATACTGTTCTGTTTTTATTTCACAGACAGTAGAAGATCATACAATTAAGTACAAAACATAATTTGCTTCCATTGTTTTAATTAAGGCTGGCTACCTGCTCTTGCAACCAAGCTGTTCAGCAAAGTACCTGCACACGGGTTCTCCATGAGTTGAACCTGCCTCTTCTAGGACCCTAAAGCAGTAAATCCTTTCAGGGAAAACCAGTAATATTCAACAAAATCCCGGTTAAAAACCTGAGCCTACTTCTTGCAGAGTGCCGGGCCTGACTGCTCAAGGCTGCTGGCTGTCAGCAGTGGCTCTGCTAAGGCCGACTCTCAGAGGTAGCCCAAGTCCCCGCCCGCAGCCATGAGAGATGCAGCTCTTGACTGAAAACATCCTAGACTATGCACCTTGCACTGAAAACATACAAGCCAGTGCTAGAAATGCGGGTTTTGGCAAAACCCAGCTGCAGAAATTGTGGGCCGGTGCTAGCTGCTGTCGCAATACCTGCTGTTGGGTCAGCTTTCCTGGCCTGATGGGCAGAGCGCTCGCTCGAGCTGACTTGGCAGCAGCTGCCTCCCTTGCAAATCATTAACACCATACGCAGAAATCACACCGGGCAGGATCAGTTCAACAGAAGGAGCTTCTCTAAACGCTCTCCCCTGAAGTGCCAAGAATTTCTTGGAAACGTGCCTATGTCTAAGTGCTGCGGAGAGGCCTGCCGCAGGACCGCATCGGCGTTCCGCTTCTCCAGAGCAAAACGCCACCCTCGCTCCTAATGCCTAATCCTGGGTTAAAGCTAAAGCCACGCTGCTCTCAAATCAGCCACGAGGCCGAACTGTAACGATCATCATTCACTGCTCTGTCACCGTTGCCACGGCCGAGAGCATGGAGGGAGCTCACGCTTGAGGAAACCGAGACAGCTGCACTTACAGCGGCTGGAGTGGATGAACAAATGTGGCAAAGGCTTGCTTCAGCACCCCTGAACAACGAGGCTGAATTGACAGTTAATGGCAGAGACGAACAGTAAGGACGAAACTAAATGTGACAGCACCCGAAGCCAGTCATTTTAGAGTACTTTTAGTGGAGAAGCTCAGGCTGCGGAGCCTGCTTGCTTCACCAACAGTGCTGTGAGAAGGAGGTACAGTAAAATCATTGCAAATGTAAACTAGCTGAATTATCACATCTCGAGGGAAAAAGTGATCGGTAGCAGGAACCTTGTGCCCTCAGGCACATGACAGTGGACGAGAAATCAAGACCTTTTTATCTAGGTTGCAACAACAGGTAAACTCGCTCTTAGGCCAGTTAAACAAAAAAACCCGAGCATCATTCACGTCGGCATGGGAGCATCCTTTTCACCACGCAGCTTATCCTCAGTCAGCCTTCCTGGGAATCCGGCCCATCTTGGTGCGGATGTTGCGCAGTAAGAAGAAAGCCACCGTGCTACCAATACAGGTGATTTCGGCTACCCAGAAGGCTGTGGCCCAGCTGTAGTGCTTGGCAATGGTACTGAAGGGTAGTCCAGCCAGAAAACCCCCAACTGTAAGGGAAAAAAAACAAACAGAAAACTAGCAATGCTTGAGCGTCTCCAGTTTATAGGCCAGTTTTTGGTTTTGCACGTCTGAAAATTCCTCAGGTCTGATTGGAACTTAAAGCACAGGGCAAAAACCTGTCAGATGCAGCAGGAAGCATCCCTGAAGCTTCCTGCTCTATTATCTCTGCTTCTTAGGCGACTTCCCACTATTGGCAACTTGGCACCCAGGGGCTAGACCGCGTGTCATCAAGAACACACACGGCTTGTGCTTGGTTTTCAGGGAAACGGCCTTTACTCACCATTGGCCATGAGGGCTACTATGGCGTGGGAGGTGCCGCACAGGTTGGCAGGGGCACTTTCGTTGGCTATAACCCCAAACAGGGCGATCGGCCCATACGAGGAGAACCCAAACACAGCTCCCAGAGTCAGGATCCACAGCTGTCAAAACAAGTTAAGATCAGAAACGGGATCTGTGCATCTTACCACTGTCAATCAGCAGCTGCTGACAAACTTCAGATCCTACGCACGGTATGAGGGGGTTTTGACATTTTCGGGCTGACACCAGCTCCTGGCCTGCAGACAGACGAGCTCAAGCCTGTGACAGACCCCACATATACACAGCCCAGCTGCACCTCCACCACGCCACCTCATTAACCAGCGCGAGCGCTCCTCTCTCCTACAGTTCCACCCCCTACACCGCGTACACATGCTATGCGCTGTTTTGCAAGAAAGAACCAGAACCGTCAAAGAGAGATGGGCAATGAGCCCGTGAAACCACAGGAGAGCGCTGTGAATCGAGTCGCTTTTAAAGATGATCCGGGAGACACCAGCTAAAAGCTTTTCTCATTTTACATGCAAGTGACTGATCAGAGCATCTTCATTTACGAGTAGCCACCATCTGATAAGCTCTATGTTACTAAACAAACACAGAAACGTAACCAAAACACCCCAACAGTCTGAACTGCAGTGTTAGCTTGCGCATTAAGAAAACTATCCGGCTTAGAATTTATCGGTCACTTGCGAAAGGACAACAAAGGATAAGTAGACTCGACCATCTCACGACTACAGCACGCTTTTCGAACTCTAAACAACTCGTGCAAGTGCCCAGAAGGAAGCGCGTGCCATCTTATTTTCCAGATGGGGAAAAAAACCCCAAAGAATTAGGAAAACACTTGCCAAAGTTAAGCAGGAAGGCATCTGCAGGAACAGAATCCTTCCTCCTGACCTCACGCATGAGACCCCTTAACTGGCTACATTTTACCTGATGAACAAACGCCCTCAGGACCTTCTGTGTAAACACTTAAAAATTTTATATTCAGACTTTTAAAGTCAGTTAGTGTGACACGATTACGAGAAAAGGTTTCCTTTACAAAACTTACAGTAATCTTCTCAATGCCCTGGTTCTAAGTTCTGGAGCGCTAACCAACCTCCCAGGACAGGAAAAAGGGCAGATCAGTGAAAGCAGAAACAGGCAGAGGGAGAAAAAAACGCAAGGCAGAAACCTCATGTTCTTTTAGGCCTGTAAGATCAGCTAGAGGTTGCAAGGCTACAGTCCAGAAGTGACTTCCCTGAAGAAGAAAAAAGGGAAAGGAGAAAAGAGGTTTCATTTATTTAGCAATCGTCAGGGCGAATGCAAGTCACGCCTATGCTATAGCCGGTAACGCAAGCTACCCAAGCCAACTTAGGCAGCAGAAGACGTCCACACCAGACCAAGTTAGCCTGCTTCTCTGTAGCACAGAGAAAGAAAACACAAGCTTACAGTTCTTGGGAAAGGTGAAGAAAACAGTCACGCTCCCCATCATCGGACTCCTCACCCTCAAAGGGCTATCCCTACAGTTTATGGTCAGCTGCTCATGTGTGGATTACCTTGGGAGAATCGCCTGTGACCGTGACGCGGAAGAGAAACATGGACATGCACATCCCAGCCATCATGGAAAGCAGCAGAGCGTGCCGAGGATTCCCGTAGCTTGACAGACCCACCTGTAACATAGGAAGGGAAACTGAGGGTCGGAAACTAGAAGGACTCCTTCCATCTCTTGCTCGTAGTAATGAACACCGTCCACACAGCCCAGTCAGAAACACGGATGGCACATCAAAAGCACACCTTTTAGCAAGGCTTCTTGGTTTGGTTTAAGGACTGTCCGCAGTCAAACCGTGCTACACAAGAAGCCCTTGGCGATGAATGATACTCCTGTTATCAACTGCGCCCTATTTCCACCCTGAATTTAGCTTCAGATCCCACCACTGGATTGTAATGTGTTGGGGGGTTTTTTGTTTGTTTTTTTTTGTTTTGTTTTGTTTTTTTTTTCCAGCCAGAAGACAACTGTCAACAACCAGATCTCCTTCACCATGGAAATCTGGAGAGCACAGCAAAGCCAACAAATTAAACAGATCACACATCTTAAGCCTGACAGGCATTATCGCAATCCCTAACGTCGGCATACGTATTTCCCAACACCTTCTATGGCATTCAGCAGTTGTCCTCATGCACGCAGAACTGGGTACAGGCCTATTTCTCAGTTGTACCACGCAGCGGCAATACCACCAAGACTGAGCACCTTAGTTAAGCTCTGAAGGTGGGTCATGTCCCTCCCAACCTACCTCCGCATGAAGGGAAAGAGGTGGGTTAATCAAGAACGGTCTGATTTTCGAAAAAGGCCCATTTCAAAGCAGGGTAGTTTAGAGACAGAACCGCATCCAAAAGAAGAGCTTGGGAAGACAGAAGAAAGAGACATGGTACGGAGAATGGCTGTTTTCTAGCGTGAGGCAGCAGCTCCCTACCTCTGCCTTCTGGGTATCCTGAATCTCCAGAGCAATATAAACAAGGGGAGCATTCCGCCCCACTACTGGTGCAGGCATTAGAGAGGGGGGGAAAAATAAATAAATAAAAAAATCATCTTTAAGTGCTCACAAAGGAAGCCAAAAACAGACATAAAAATTATGAAGCAGCTCAAATTGACAGTGCGTCAACTGCCCAGCACACCTGAAGGTCCAGATTACTTACTTTTGCTACTGCTCTGTCAGAAAGGTATCCAGCAGCAATGCTTCCCACCAGACCCCCAATCTCCAGGGCGCTCATGTAGGAACTACCTAGAAAGTAGGGGAAGCAAAGGACACGCCATCAGGTTCGGTCACAACAACAAAGCTGCTGCGTCCTTTAGACCAAGCTCAACTGCCGTCAGTGCACCACGAGCTCAGAGCAGCTCTGCTGGACAAGACCCTCCAGCTCATCCTTGTACAGGAATGCCCGTCTGCCAGTCCCAGGAGGGCCCTGGCACAAGACAGCACCAAGGCACTCGGCGTGTGCAGTAACTTCATCAGCAAGTTATTCCAATAACTACGTGTACCTAAACAGATGGGCAGGAGGTAAGCAAACAAGTCCCTCAGATGAAGGTGCCTGCGTCCTTTCACTGTACCTGGTCGCGCTCTCTGTCGCACCTCCCAAATTGCAGCCACAAAGATTAAAAACACAGCTTTGCATCTCACCCACAAGCATGGACTGTCCCCTCTCCTGGATCAGGAAGAGCTGTCCCCAGTCGGTACAGCATGTTTTCACTCCAAAAACAACCAGGTAGCCTGTTGAGAGCACCCAGAGGTACGGTGAGAGCAGCAGCTCTGTCAAAGTGCTGTTGTCGCTGGAGGAACCTGTAAGGAAGATGAGGAGGAACGTTACGCTACTGCTTGAGCACAGCTACTGAACCACACCAACTCAGCGGTGCTACAGACACATCTGCAAGCGGGATTCATGCATAAGGACGTCCTTACGGAGGGAGCTATTCATAGCTACTGGTAGTGAATGACTTTACCTCCCCCTCGTTCTGGGTTTGCTGTGATTTCAGAATCTCTTCTGTTAATCTAGTCCACATTCATTAAAGATTTCAAAAGAATGATCAAAACACTACTCCCAGTAACTTTCTGTATCGCGCTTGCCATTAAACCCTTCGCAAAGGTTATCAGAAAAACGATCTGCTTCTCCAGGTTTTGCGCTAATGCTTTTAAGCTCTGCTTGTAAAAGCCACTACATAGATCCAAAGAAAGAGGCTGACTCTCAGGTGCTACCTTTATTTTTGCATCAGTCGTCCAAGACAGAGAACACTCTGGGGAAGCAATATTGCTCGCATACACAAAGAGGTCAAGTCTAGCAGCACAGGCATCGCACGACAGTGTAGCAGGTAGACCGAGTTTCCACTGGCCTTTAAAATCCTACAGCAAACCTCTGTTGCAATTCCCCTCTACCTGTTCTGCTTTCGGAGGAGCACCACGCTCAGTGGTCTGAACAAACATTTACTAACTAGATGCCCTAGGTTAGGACAGAAAACACTGAGCAGAGTCCACCGCAAGCCAGGGGTCAAGAGAACCCGCAGCGGGGTGAGGGGAGAACTGCCTCTCCTCTGGTAACATGGAGGAGAGGAGAGTCAGGCTTAAGGAAGCACTCCCTGCTGTTGCATTTTTTTCTCTCTCGCCAGTACCCACCCAGGAGACTTGGCTCACGGCCTAAGCAAATAAAGCCCCAAGAAAACGAGGGCACTGCTAGTAGGAAAACATTACACAGATGTGGAGATGAAACAGCCAGCTGCAAGCGTCTCAGCAATGCACACAGTCGCTGGCAGGCCAAGGACCAGAACTAACTGGCAGTCAGGCTCTTCCTCTGCCCTGCTGCTCTTCGCTGTGACAGCCTCAGAAGCCCCTACGTCAGCCCCTTCCCACAAGATTACAGCGGGGCTTGGTTTATGTGATTTATAACTTCAACGCAGCAGCCTGACAGTTACCAGAATAAAGCTGCTGAAAACAACCCCTTACGTGTGTCCCACCAAGCGGTGATTTCAGGAAGCGGGAAGGACGGAGGGTCTCGGTACACCGAGAGTGACACGTTTGCACTAGAACACAGACAGAAGGCACCGCACCTTCTCCCGCAGCTGCCCGCTTACAGTGAAGTCTCGTGCTCACCTTTCTTCCCTTTCTTGTCTCCTTGGTCAATGTTGGGTAGCCCAACATCCGACGGCTCGTTTTTAATCAGGACAAGGCAAACAAAAGAGACAATCACGCAGATGAAGCCAGAGAAGGACAAAGTCATGCGCCAATCGTAGTTCAGAGACACGAGAGCAGCGACAATGGGGCCTAAGCCTCCAGCCAAGTTCATGCTTGTAGACAGGATTGCCCACCAAGTCCCAAACTGGGAAGGCTCAAACCACTGTGCAACAACAGAAAAAAGGGCATAAGGGCCAAGAAAGAGTGATGCAGCACCTGAAAATCCTCAGTCAAGGCCCACGCTGCAGGTTCGGGACCCAGATCTACAAAAGCAGGTAAAGGGAGCGCCTGCTCTTGGCTCCCTTAGTAAGGCAGGGAACGCCAAATGTTTCACAAGCGTCAGCCACAGGAGGCTTGACAGGTGCTCGTACCATGAGCCAGCTCAGAGTTATTTCCATTTACAGATGATGAAACCGAGACACGGGCCGGGAGAGGCAAATTTAAGAGCGCATGGTTCTGCGTACTCACTTGCTAGGAACAGCGTCCTCCTGGAAAGGTCTGCTGGCACAGGACCACGAACGGATATGCAGAAAGTCACAGGGTAACTTTAGGACTCCCTGTTGCTTTAAGCACTGGGCACGACCAGCTCTGCATTGCAACGTGCGCTTAGAGCCAGAACCGCTTGGGTGGCGGTTGTCGGCAGGAAAATGTCCGAGCGCTACGTTCACAAACACCTTCAGAAAACACCGTGCATATTGTTTCCATTATTTGGGAGCTTCTGTGCACCCAGCCGTCCTTTTCTCGCCAGCTAGATGAGACTAGATGCCTCACGGAAGGGCAACGCAGTTGTTTGTCTCCCCTCGTCTCACAAGGACGTTCGTTCCTGGATTTTACATCTTTCAAGAGAGGTTAGCACACAGCTGACCTCCCTTCCTTCTGCCCCGAGGCAGAAATCAATCTGTTCCATTTCGACTGTCATGAAACCCAAATGCAGGCAGCTCAGAGGCTCGACTCACGCTGTTCCCCCATACATTGCCTGGTTTTCTACCTGAACAGCCTGCGATGTGCAATTCCCGAGTTCCCTGAGCGTGCAGATGGAATTCTGCTTATTGCTCCTTGCCCAGCGGCAAAGTGCCACAACGGCAGAGAGGTGAGCAGACCTTTGCCTAGATGCTTAAAACACCAGATTCTGACAAATGATGTCTCTTACAGTGGAGAAGGTCTGCTACCAGGAGGTGTTACTTATCAAACTGAGCTAGAAGGGGGGCAGGTGAATGCAAGGACTAACAAACTTTTTGAACGTTTGTCAGAATAAATATAACCTCGCGCACGGAAACTTGCTCCGCAGGCAGAAGAAAGCACAGCTCGCGGTTTCGACCTCCTTGGCTTGAAGGAGGCGGGAATAGGTGCGAGTTCCTCTGGATTCGGAGCAAGCATTCCTGCAACGTGGTCTGCCCCGACCTGCTGGCAGGAGAGCTTAGAAGAAGAGCCGTGAGAAGTTTCCCCCTCGCCTTTTCCAGCACTTACTTTTCGCAGTATCTTCCCGCAGGGCGGCCAGCCCAGTCCCTGGGCCAAGCCGTTGAGGAACCAGAGCCCCGCAAAGGCTGTGACGGTGGCGCTCCAGGAGAAGACCACATTGACCAAGCCCACCATCATGAGGCCGGAGGAGAAGAGCCAGCGGGCACTCATCTGGTCGGAGAGGACGCCGCTGACAAACTTGCTGATGGCGTAGGCTGCGGACTGGCTGCTGGTGATGAGACCTGCGGCGGGGCAGAGCCCGAGACGCGCCTCAGTCCGGCGGCACAGCAGCCTGCCCCCTCTTTAAAGCCAGCACCGAGCAGGGCAGACAGCGGGGGACCCGGGAGTCCCGGGGACCGGAACTCACCCAGCTCGTCCTTCCCCAGCGGCACCTCGGCCATGACGGCGGGCATGACGAACGAGAAGGTTTTGCGGTTGAAGTAGTACAGCGTGTACCCGACGAACATGGCCGCGAAGATCACGGCCCGGTACCGCCCGTACCCACCGGCCGCCATCCCGCTGCGCTCCTCCGCGGCCAGGCAGGGACGGAACGGGACAGGCGAGGCGGACCGACGGCCGGGCCNTACCCCGGCCGCATTCCCGAGACAAACGAAACCGTTTTTAAGAGGCCGTCAGGCAGCATCATTTTTATTTTTGGTTGAAGAGGCCGAAATGGAGCACGACATCAGATGCACATTCACAGACGTCCGCGCGAGTCGGCTGGAGACTCCACTCGTGTGTTGCAGCAGCGTGAACGTTCCCGAGGCGAGGGCATGGAGGGTCACAATGAAGCCAGTCCGAGGACACAAAGTACAGAGGAAGGAGAGTAGTTACGGTTAACTCCGCCAGTTTTGTTTCTGCCTAACCCTCTGCCTCCTCTGCCGGTTGTTCTGCCTACAAGAAGCACTACCACGTTTCTTCTTTCAGTCTCCTTCGCATTGCCGTTTCAGAGCTTTTTATCTTATAGTAACCTATGAACAGAATCTTTTTGTCAAGTCTCAATTCACTGAACATCCCCTACAGAGCTAGGATAGAGATGGTCTTAACAACAGTCTACAGAAAATAGACACTCTCTCATCTTGCAGCACGGAGCATCGCCTCCCCAGTTCTGTTCCACCATCCCACGAATCCAAACGAGAACACAACTCCCATCAGCTGAAATCACACAATTTCTTTAAGCTAGGGCCTCATACGCAAAGACACCACCATCTCAGCTACGGACGCTTCTGTGTTAACTCCATTTATCTTCACCAGAGGAGGTGTGGCACAGAGTTTATGTTCCAAGTTACTTCCTAAAGCTTAAGATGTTTCTCTACTGCTTTCTCCCCACTGAAAAGTCACTTTGGTGACTTCTGTACTGAAACAGAGACAATTCTCGGTGGGTGCACTGCCACCTTCAAACACTTAAGAAAAACAAAAAACAATTCTCTAAGTTAGTAGCGGCAAAATCCCCAGAAAGAAAAAAAAAATTTACATCTCTATCCCATTTTGTTGTCAGACGGTTTGTTGTGTTCCATTTACATCATGACTCGACCAGGTCCATTATAAAAATCAAGAAAGTAACCATGAAATAAATAGATGTTGACACTAGAGGGATTTCAGGGGTGTTATAACTCATCGTTTTTCCTGCTTTCTCCCCCAGCTTCTGTCGTCTTCTCTTTTTTGGACCCTGTGTAATAAAGTAGACTCAGTTACAGACAGTAACAGTTTTTACGGCATACAAAGTGGCACTGAAAAGTCCCTGGCATTCATCAAGTATTCCACCAAACTCTCAGTCTGGTACAGAAGTCGGGGGAATGCTTTGAGAACTGACACACAGCACCAAAGAGCTGAAGACATTGCTGCCCTCCACCTGTTGAACACTGCTGTCCTCACAATAGGACTGGCAGAATAAACATACACCCGCACATCAGCTCTCTAACAAAGACAGGCTTACAGCTACGGGACTGGCCATGAACTGCGGTGACCGAGGCAGGCAGCAGCAATACGTTATAACTTCACACTGAACAATGAAAGCGT
This sequence comes from Scopus umbretta, assembly GCA_013400535.1. Lineage (NCBI taxonomy): Eukaryota > Metazoa > Chordata > Aves > Pelecaniformes > Scopidae > Scopus > Scopus umbretta. The sequence goes on from VZTL01059743.1 coordinate 12,150, forward strand.
AGGAACAGCGAGGAACCAAAATTTGCATCTTCCTCTTTGCAGAATTAACAATTGCTTCGCCATCAGGGGTTCTACCATCTTACTACCTCCTACAGCTAAAAACATGGAAGAAAGCACATGGACAGCTTGCGCTTGTAGCTACCAAGTTGCAGACTGTTAGTCAAACATTTACCCACCAGAGTCTGATCCAGGCTCATCACCTATTGCTACTTTCTCAGCTGTAGGAGGTTCCTTGGCTGGACTGATATCCTCAGGTTTGTCTATGTTCAAAGCAGAAAGAAACAGCACAAAAGTTAAGGGAGGACACATAGGAGATCAGGTGCAGGGACACATGAGCTGCCTAGCGGCGAGGTTTACAGGCAAGCCAGCTGTGGTGGTGCTCAGCAGGACTGTAGCAATCCACTCTCACAGTCAATCTCTAACACTCTGAGAAGCATCACAGAATTGCTCCTTATTTCTCACTGCCTCTGTCTGCCAGGCTTTACATTCCTAGAAGCCCTGGAGATTCACTGGTTGCACAGGCAAGTCACCTTTGGAGCCGTGACTATAGGCAGGATCTCTTACACAGGCCAGAGGAATCCTCAGGGAACTCTGCTGACAAACAGCAGCCCAGATTACTAAAAGGACCAGGGCGCTCAAAACCTGAGGATCTTGAAAAGTTCAGAAAACTGAAAGTCTTAGTGTCCCAAGAGATCCCCCCACACACACCCTGGGGTCCATCTAAGCCACAAACCTTTCTCATCAACAGCTCATTCTGTTCCTTGATATAGGCCATGACCCTGAATACTTACTCTGGACACAAGGACACAAAGAATGGAATCGATGGCTTATCTTTCTTGTAAGGCAGCCAGCCAACCCAATAGACACTGACTAACCATATCCTAGGAAGTTTATAAATACTTTCTGCCCCTTCACAGGAAAAAAACCAACCAAACAAAAAAATCAACCCCAAATGAATGGTGGGGGGAAAAAGGACAGCACCATACATACCTAGATTTTCCCAGCCGTCTTTGAAAACTAAGAGGATGGCTTGATCCTACCCTTAACTATTTTCTTCACTTATTTAGCTCCCTTTCACTCCAGGCAGACACACACGAGTGTGTACACATGGTAATTATACACGCTCCCCACCCACTCCTTACCTTCTTGTTTCCCCTCCGTGGGAGGGATAGTGTTCTCAGTCTCAGAGGTTGCTGTAGCATTCTTGCCTGAATCTGTTTTTGTGGTGGTGTTCTCCTTTTTGGGTTTGGGTTTTGCAAACTTGGCCTTATTCAGAAGATACTGCACCTCCCTGTCCAGGGCTGCTATCTTGAGCTCTATATCCTTGGACAGCAGGACGGGTTTCTCAGTAGGAGAGAGCTTGTTCTGTTCAGCCAGTGTCTCATTTTTCCAGATCTGTGGGATGGGAGACAAGAGGTGCTTTTTGGATGCTCTTTGGTTCCAGGAACCACTGTACATCACTGTATTTCAAATCACCACTCCCGGGCCTTCTACTTTACTCAGGGTAACGGTGCTGCCCGACACTTTTCTAGCAGCTTATTCGTTACCCAGGCATAGGCCAAAACAAAGAAACAGAACCCTCAAACCCCAGCACCCACTTTTAAAAAGTGTGGCCAGATTACTGGGCTACACCTCTACTTCTGGAGACAACCGTCCACATGCAACACAAGAACCATTATCCCCACAAAGCAGTCTGGGGTCAAGCTGGGCATTAGAAAACACTGAAACATAGAAGAGGCTTGCTGGTGGCATGAAAACAAGACACACACACTCTATTCCACGACCTTGAGTCAAAGTACACGACCTGTTACTTCAGACAGGAAACACAACCCAATCTGCCACTGCCACCCTCCCCCAGAATCACTCGATCCTTTATTACCGTTGTTTCATTGATGGCTTTTTCCAGCATACTCAGTTCCACTTCTGTGAATATCTGGTCAGACTCTGGAATCATTCGGGCTCCCCTTAAAGATAAGAAGAAAGTTTATTTCTGTTAAACCAAACAGACTGTACCTTGGCAACTCAGTGTTTACAGCTCCAGCAACTGTAATAATAACTACACACTACACATACCAATTAGTACATTTTACATTTATGTCTCTTGCATCTGCAGGAAACAGAGTCCTAAATCAATCTCGGGATGCTAAGAATGGAATACAGAGCCAGCAAATGCAGCCATCATCACATCAGAAAAACAGAGAAGATGGAAAAAGCTGAGGCCATAGGACCAAGAGGGAAAAATCTGCTTGCAAGTGGTGCGTACCGCGTTAGACACTTCCTGTCCCCCCGGTTTAAACAGAGCTATGCACGCTTCTATTAGTGGGTTCTGCAGAACTGAGCACTAGCAAGCAGGGTTTTGGTCATCTTGTCTCACAAAGCACTAGTGACTTCCAGACCACATTCGATCTGGTCATGCTCTGTTGGCATCTCTTACATTGTCAACTGCACAGCTCTTCTCCCCAGCAGCTTGCTCTTACTTGAGAAAGATGGTTGAGTGGTTGAGCAGACTTTCCAGGGCAGCCAGGCGTTCCGGCCACTTTCTCCTTTCCTCGACACGGAAGAAGAGGTTCCGACAGAGCTTTTTCAGCTCTGAAAGCTTGTCTTTCAGCTCCTGCAAATGGGGAAAGAGGGAAAAGGAGACAATTAGTTTGCCCACTGTCTAACGTTGTAAATCTCAGAATTTAAGACTGCAGTTTTTGTCCTTCTCTCTATTAAATATACTATTTCAATACAGTAGAGACAGCCACGTGACTAAGCTCTATATGGAATCAGCGGGTTACTGCCAAAGCTGCTGAAGACGCCCCTGTGGCTGGAAGAACTTTGTATTTTGTTCTGTGCAGAACGCGCTGGGGAAGCGAGAAACTTTTATGCACCAGATTACGAAGGATCAAGATGGATCAATACTCTGTCAGCCTGCGTGGTCATCTCCATGTCAGCGATAGCAGATGGGCATCCTGACTACACGCGGCAATACCTTAGTTGTGGCTGCATAGCCCTCCTCCTCCATCCAACTGGACGCCTCGCTAAGCTTTCTGGAAATTTCTTCTCTTTGCTCCTCTGTTGAGACAAACTGATACTCCTCTTGGTAAAGCTTGTCCTGAAAAGAACAGAGCAAGGATTCCTGTCAAATACCACTGAGCATGGAAGCATAAAACAACCAGGTCGCCTACTTGCAGCTGGGCTGGACTGTGAATTCCCGGGGTGCCACCTTCACTAGCCAGGAGATGCTCGTGCAGCCCTCCCAGATCTGGGCTCCTGCTCCCAGCGTTACCAGAAGCATGACGGTAACACACCAGGTACATGATGGTAAAGCTGCAACAACCATAGTTTTGCATGCATTTAACATGAGTTGCCCCTTCTGCACAAGAGTTCTTGAGAAGCTGTAGCTCCTTTACAGCCTGAGTGCAATTGTTCCAGAACACACAGGTAAGTGCACATAAGGGACCACTGGAAACCCAAAGTTTAACGTGTTAGGCACGCTGAAGGAAAGCATTCATTTTGTGTCGAGGAAGCCTCCCAAGTCCTCATGGGCTTGGGAAGCCTAATGGTAGCAGAAAATGTGACTGAAAGGGCTCTTCAAATCAGCTTCCCCCAGTTCAGATAACTCCCCTGCATTCAGATCAGCCAAGCTGAGCAAGGTACTTCTACCTGCTCTCCAGGAATTCTCATTTCTCTATATCCCTCTCTTACCTGGGTCTCAAAGATGAATGACTCCAAGCTGTTGGCTGATTTTTCTCTTTCCTGTTTCTCTAGATCTCTGATTGTCAGGTCTTGGAGTCTAACATGCAAAGAGAACGGAAATCAAAGGTAGCAAGTGCCTTTAGATGAGCACCACATCACACAAATCTGCTTCTGACAACAGCAGCGCTACGTGAGCTATCACCTTTCCAAAGCGATTCACTTCCTTTACTTAGAGCTTTAAGCTAGCGGAGCCATTTCAAACATACTTTTTCATTGAGCTCTTCAGTTCATCCTCCAGCAGGTCAGGCACATCGTTTACATCCAGTTCCATGGTGATCTCATGGACAAGCTTCTGCTTCTTGGGTGCTTTGATCTTTTTCTCCTCCTCTGTTTTGGTAACACTGCTGTCACTGGAACTTTTGGACGGTTCTTCCTCTTTCGCATTTTCTCTATTTTCTTTGGGATCCTGTAACAGATAAAGTACGTTCTCAGGCCAGGAAACAGATTTGCAGATTTTGCAACTTTTTTCCAAGGCGGGGCACTAACAGGGAAAGAATAATTCCACTAAATAAATTCCCACTTCTCAGACACCGAAACCACAGTCCCATTCCTTCAACCTGATGCTCACCTGAGACTCTAATTTCTCGCCTTCTTCCTTTTTCTGTGACTCTGCTTCCGGCGGGGCAGTTTCTGCCTGACCTGGAGACTGCTGTTGCTCTTCTCCCTGCTCTTCACCGGCATCTTCTGCGCTGCTTTTCTGGTCTTGCTTCTCCCCCTGCTCCTCTTTACCTGTTTCTGCTAGGCTCTCCTCTTCTTCCTGGTCATCACAGGCAAGTAAAGGGGAAACCAAAACAGTGGTTTTAATGTAGAAATTCCACGCAAATGTTTCACAGAGCAGATAATTCTCCGCTAAAAACATATGGACGAAAACCAGCGCTCATAGCAACGGGAACCATTAGCAAGGGACTCTGCTGAGCTAGAGTATTTAATTAAGTCACTCCCAGTGCAGGACACGACTCTGTGACAAGCAGCTTTCGTCTCAGAGGAAGGAAACTTAATCACTACTGCCAGCGTAACAGCAGCTGTGCCTATATGGCCTGGGAGAAAGCAAGGAGCCTGCTAGACACCTGCACAGAAGCCTATCCATGGAGCACCAGGACAATTGAGAAATGAGAAACTTCTCCAGACATATGTCCTGTGACATTAGTCTACCACTGCTGGACTTGCCAGCAAAAGATCACAAGTTTCTTTAAACGTATGCCATATGAAACTCAAGTGGAATATAGCGTTTTTGGAAAAGATTTAAAATCCTGACACGCAGCCAGACCCCTTTAGCTCTGCTCACACGAATCGCTGCCTCTTTAATGGCCGCAGCAAGACCCAGGGGCTCCCTCCCACTAGCAGTCACCCTGGGGCTCACCTGAACAGAGTCTGTCAGGTTCTCTCCGGTCTCTGGCATAGGGCCACGACCCCCAAACAGGCTTGAGATGGTGTTTCCAAGTTCTGCCGATCAGAGACAAAAAAAATTCAGAATATTGTGTATCCACATGTTGTGGTTTAACCCTGATTGGCAACTAAGCACCANGAGGAAGAAAGTCACCTTCAGCACTCCATTCTTCCCCTCGCAACCATAACAATCACCAAGGAGCTCCCTTGGCAGCAGAGGTTAGCTACACATGCTCCAGAAACCCATCCTTCCCTGACCTTACTTTTTCACATGCACAGACAAGCAGAGCCTCTACCTCTGCTAGAATATGACCCGAAATTTGTAACTTTGACTAAAAAGCTTCAGGCTTCAACCTGCGGCTGCATTAGCCATCCCCATATCTCCCCTTCGCCTCCAAACATGCAGATATCCAACTCCTCTTTACAAGTCAGTCTGAGCTCTAAAAGCTGAACAATGTAAAAGAACAGATCAGGGCAGCACGACCCAGACGACAAGAAGGGAGAATGCTGCATGGCTGTGGATGCAGGACTTCCCTTCAGGAGAGACCTCCTGAAATTAGCAGCTGTGGCTGAGCCGAGGAAACAACTCCTATTTTTCAAGTTGCAACGCACGCCATGGTCACCTTCAGAGCGTATGACATTTTGGAGCTGCAGGCCACTTGCCACTTGCAAAGGCCTTTAGGTATTTTGGAGCTGTATACACAGTCAGAGGCAGTAGCTAACCATTTAATTTCTATGTCCCAAAACCACGGCACTAGCTCCACTCAAAGCAGTGATACGCTCTAGTTATCCTAGCTACTGCAGGTATAACACAACAGTCAGTATGAAAATCAAAGTTCAGCATTTACTTGTCAGTGTTGACTCCTCCTCCAGCTTGTCTTCCACCAAGGTCTCAAACACAGATTCCACCTTGGAGAGGGGAGCACAGAATTAGTTTTAAGCAGGGACCACCATCAACACCGGAGAGAGGGACAGAACTGGGAAATACTTAGGCTGACAAACCTCACAACAGGGTGGTGCTTACCCGGTCAAGACTTAGTACTCCACTCTCATCCATGTTGAAGTGAGCTTTGATGCCCTTGGACTCATAGTCCGAGTACTTCTTGAAACCGTCCCCAACTCCTTTTAGCCTCACGGTAGTGAGATTGAGAGAACCAAAAATCCTGATGACACAGACATAAAGCAGAAAGAAGACTTAAGATAACAATGCTGCAGAACAGCTAACCACTTCTCACAGTCACCTTTGCAGCGACGGAAAACTGCACAAAGCAAGGAACCAACACAGTTCAGTTTGCTAAACTGCATGCAACTCCGAGAACAGATCTGCAAATATGCGCCGGTGGCCAGTCAGATTCATAGGCCTGCCTGCCGATAAAGTTTTCCAGCTAGACATATTGCACTGCCATGAAGCCACCCGCTCAGATGCTTGCCTTAACTCACCGCATGTCATCCTGGTTCAGGAAAGACAGATCCCCATAGTTGACATAGAACTCAAAGTCATCTGTGTAGCGGTTGAAAGTGATAACTTTGCGCTGTGGATAGGGTGCCATGCGCTGGAACAAAATCCTCTTGTTATGCTTTAAACTCTTGGATTTATCCTCCTCCTCAACTTCACGAGTGAACTCCACCTGCATCACAAACAGAAAATACGGCTCAGCAACTGCGAACTTCCTCTATGGCATCTTAGGTCAGAGGTTTCCGCAGCGCTTGGCTGCTCTACCTCATTCAAAAGTCGGAGGACAGGCAAGTATTTCTCAGATGTTTCTATATGCCTAGCTTCTTGGATACAGTGCTTCTACAGTCGGGCCGACTCTCTTCTGCCTTCTTGGTTAGATCGGCAGAAAGATCTCCATAACTTCCTCACTCAAAGGAATCCAACAGGCCACCTGGAATGTTTCTCCCAGCACAGCCCCATTCACCCACACCTTGCACAAAAAGCCAAGGGTTACCTGGATAGGAAACACAGCAGCATCCCGAACAATGAAAGGCTTCACCTTAAAGGCTTTGCTCAGAGCAGCTGCCTGGTAGACTGCACCCATAGCAGCAGCCTCATCGGCATTGATATTCTTGCCCAGTTCTTCTCTGTGAAGTGAAAAGCAACAGACATCAGCTTTGCAGCCGCTGCCATGCACGGCAACTTGTCAATAGGAGACAGACTAGAAGGGGGCCTCACATACTCACTTGCCCACAGCTTTCAGCAAAGCCTCCTGCACTTTGGGGACCCGTGTGGCACCGCCAACTAGAATCACCTGGTCAATTCCATCCTAGGGATTGAAAACAGTCACCTTGTCTTGAGAAAGCAATTTTGGCAAGCTAAGTTCAGGGCTTCCTTATGCTCCTTCCCCCGTCACCACGCACCGATGCGGTGCTCTGAGAATACCCACGCTACGTCCTGCCATCCCAGTACACCTCAGCGCCCGATAGATCTCGGGCAGGCTGACACAAGCCATGCTGACGTGAGGAACCTGGAGTCAGGTCTGCCAAACAGGGACAACAAGACTGCTGCTTCAAGTCACCTGAAACGTGTGATTCTCTTCAAAATTAGGCAAACTACAGTTTAACGCCAGAGGAGCCAGCGACTCAGACAGCAAGCTGGACCAGAATAGATAGAAACCTGGGCTCCGAGAGGTGACTCAGTGTCTTGCACTGAATACCAGAGCCAAGAGATGCTCAAGAGCATCCCGACACCCTGGAAAGTGAGCATTTAACAATGCATTAAGTCTCTCTAAAGGACTGCGTCACATTTGGTCCAACTGCAGTCCCCAACAGGGCTTCTAAAGGGAGCGCTCAAAGGAGAAGCCTGAACAGCAATAACTCTTGTTTCTGGGCACTCTGAGATAAACCTTCAGAAGAGAGACCAGAATCAGCATCTGAGACAAAAAAAAAAAAAANACTCAATCAAACCCTGCCATTGCTAAGGTGATCAGAGGATGGAACGCGGATGTAACAGACAGCTTCTCTCAGTAAGAGTTTATTTGCCAAACTTCACACGACTAACTCTCATTCACTCTGTTCACTTAATCACCAGAGGTACTAAGTGGGCACAAGTTGAGAGGAACCACCAGTGCTGCCACCACCACCCCTGGAACACCAGGAGCAATGCCCTTCAGCACAGCAATGCTGCAGAGGGACAGCCTTCCTACACACCTGTCCTTAACCCACCCCGCCCTCAGTCTTAAAAAAGCCAGAATCCCTGTGACAGAAGGTCAGACCTGCGCCATGTGGTCAGCATTCGCACTCAGGACAGTTTTCAGGCGGTTGGCCTCCTTCAGTAGTTTGGCCATGGCCCGGGGATTCTTTCGGACATCTTTTGAAGGGTGCTGGTCATTAAAGAGTTTTGCCAAATAGTCCCGGAGACGAAGCTCCATCTCTAAACCTCCAAGAGTACGGTCAAATCTGAGGAAGAGAACCAACAGAGATGTAACAACTTCAACAGAGTCAAAATATAAACAAGCTTCATGTATTATTTCACAAATATGCAGAGCAGCATACGCGGTCAAAAGCAGCTACAGTACTATCAGCTGTGATTGACTGCGAAAGAACAGCAGTTGTTCCAAAAGTAACACGTTATAATGAAACAAAGAAAAGGAAGATTCACCACCACAATAGCCTTTCAGCAGGAAACTTCAATACGTTTACGGTAGAGGCCTTATTGCCAAGCACATCAAACAGCTGAGAAGCCAAAGGAAGACTGTCTCAGGTCCCAGGTATTTTCTTGGAAACAGCAGCATAAATGTTTTGGAGTTAAAATTGCTGAGCTGGCGATTCACAGCACCCCCCTCCTTATCTGGCAAATGCACTGTATTTTCATTTCTCTCTAGAAGGATATCCTGCCTTTCCAAACTGACACGGTCTACTTTTCTCTAAGATTACAGGAAATGGAATTCTGCCTCAGTAGCTTGAGACTATGAAAAAAACCAAACAAACAAGCCTGAAGCAAATGAAGTATACTTGTTTGGATCCTGGAAGTTCCCGGTTACCTTCTACACAAGAGAGCAACACCACAGTTATTACCAACTGGAGCATTCTCGCTCCAAACACTTCCCACTCTGCCATCCAAATTACCATGCTGAAGCCTCACTGCAAAATTCGACATTTAGAAGAGACTGTGAAACAAATGGTTTCTTTCCTGAGACCTGTGGGTTTTGTGCAACTCACGTTGAATTCTTACCCAATGCCCTGGATCTGCAATTGAGGTTGGGTTCCCGAGTCCTTAGTTTTCACTGTCTGATACGTAACAATAGTACAAACGGTGCTTCCTGCTCCCATGTCGTAAAACATGATATTCTGAAAAGAGAAGCTGGGACGGTGAAGCAGAAACACCCGGATATCCCCCATGAATAAGGAAAGAACCCACTGCTGTCCAAGCTTGATGCAGGCCAAGACTATCCGCTCCCTAGCCTGGCTTAATATCGCAATGACAGGACTCATACTTTGATCAAACACAGGAAGCGTTCAGGGTCATGCTTGACACAAGCAGACAAGAAAGTTTTTTTTCACCCATTTCGTAGATCAGAAAACAACGCTTTGCTCTTCAAAACTTTGTTCAACCTCAGGAAAATCACGTATTTCAGAGTCGGTCTTCTAGTACCTTAGAAAATCACTAATGTTACTCCCCACCCCGGTTGAGGAACAAACACGGGTTTAAAAAATGGGAACTCCTAGCCACCTGCCCTCACTCCAGAAGCTTTCCGGCTTCACCGCCTATTCACAGAAGGCTTCATCTCTTCCTCTTGCCGATGACCACATGAAAACAGAGGAGAGCAGCTGACGTAGCAGGAGCCACTTCCTCACAGTTAAGTCCTTTTGATTTTATCTGCAGTACTTCCTCCCCCCCCCCCACGCAGGCACTCACACGGGACCCTCCGCATCTCTCAACTGCGCCTACCTGTGCAGTGGTATTGATGTCTTTCCTCCTAAAAACTCCATAGTTCAACGCTACAGCGGTGTTGTCATTGATCAGCTGCAGCACCTTCAAGTCGGCCATGCGAGCGGCATGCAGAACTGCTCTCCTCTCCGCCTGGTTGAAGTAGGCAGGAACAGTGATCACCGCGTCCTTGATAGGCTGCTCTGAAAGAGTTGCAGGGAACGTGTTTTTTCCATCAGTGCAGCCATGTGCAAAAACTCATTGTGACAGCAGCAAAACCAGAGAACCCAAGGTAAAGACTCGTACAGAATGCAGTCCTGAAGCAGCATCAGCAGCCAGGATCATTAGGGATGAGTCTATCTGTGTGCTGTTGAAACCAAGCAGACCTTGCAGATTCTCCCAAAGCCATGTGTCTACTGACCTCTCTTTCACACGTTAGGATACTCTCAAGTGGTCTGGGATGCCTTAGGTTTCTACACACATTATCTTCACAGAGGCTTACTTCATCACTGGATTATGTTCACCCTCCAGAGTAAAAAGTCTTTAGACTGGCTTTAGTATTACTAACCAAACAACACACAGCCTCCTAGTAGTGATGCAAGTCAAAACACATCAACGAAATTCACTCAGTTTCCATTACTATGTTATTTCACTGCATGACAGTCTGTTATCTGTTAAGAAGTTTCACAACAGAGGGCAGTTTTTGCTCTTTAATTGTAGTTCAGCTCCAGCAGCAAGTCCCCATCCAGATGTGTTACAACACAGACTTCAATGGAGCCACTTCCACCTTCCCCTGCAGTTACCCACCAACGTGCCTCTGCTCTAATACACACATGCAAGTGAGAAAACGCTCCACACTTTCTCCGGAGACTGCCATTAAGGCTTCTTCACTGCCAGGTTGGGTGGGATCTGGGGTGCCTGCCCCCAGGAATAAGATTAAGACCCCAAACTCACATCAGATTAGAAACAAATGACAGCTTGATAGCCCCTAAGTCTTGCTCATAGCCTACAGCTGAAGACACCCAACATCCTGTTTCTAAAAATCTGTGGGTTTTCAAACACCTTCAGTCTCTATTCAAATCCTCTAATATACGTACACACACACAGAGACACTGTAAGAAACAGCTAAATTCTTCCAACCTGCAAATTCCTCAGCCAGCCCACGTGAATAGTTCAGGATCATCCCCAGCATCTCCTCTGGAGAATACTGTATCATTCTACAAGAAACAGACAAGAAAGAAAATTACAGTGACAACAGAGTCAGCTGCAGAAGCCTGGCAGCCCAAGTCCCACCCACAAGGAACCCAGAAGCAGCCACTTACTGGGATAGCTTAAAGATAACCGTCTGCCTTTTCTCATCCTTCACCAGTTCGTGCTCTGGGAATCGGGACTGGTACAGGGCCACGTGGGGGTTATCAATGCGCTTACCCAGCAGATCCTGAAAGTACCTGAATGCCACCTTGGGGGTCCTTATGGACTGCAGAAAGAAAAAGCACGTCACCTAGCTGCATTTCTTTGGCTTTGCTGTTGTCCAACAAACCTCTCCCGAGCTATGTGGTGACCAGCTCTTGTTATGGGAGTTCGGAGCACAAGACCCGTACACAAAGAGCCAGGACAGAAAGCCAGTAACACACCAAGTTGATGAGAAGTGTAGGACAAGTAATAAAACTTCCTAGCTCGGACATTTATCACGAAGGATCCGGTGGGAACACATATTCCACGTACAGGAACTGCAGCGGGTGCGATGAGCGACCAGAACTCTTACCATTCCTAGTGCGCTATCACCAAAGAGACGCTCATTCTCCTTCAAAGAAACAGCCACAGGCGTTTTCCTTCGTGACTCCCTGTGTAGAAAGAGAGGAATAAACCAGTCAAAACAGGTGAACATTCAACACGAAGTCCCTGGTGAGGAAGGGCGTTGTTTCCATTTCAGAAGCACTAAAGAGAGGTGGCTCGGATACCACCTACAGAGAGGAAGGCCAGCCTCAGTTCATCTGAAGGGCTGCAATAGTAGCACCTCCTTTCAGAGCTTTCCTACCTCCTGATATTCCTTGTGACACAGGCAAATAACACGCTTTACCGAAAGACAGACAGACACCTTCCAAATTCACAGTCAAAGCTGTGGCGGACAGGTTGTTACTTTTCACTGTAACGCAAGAGAACTTAATAAGAGGTGACTCATTTCTGCTCCAACTCATGCATTAGCACACCAAGGTGAATATTTCACTACCATAACTAAGAAACAGCTTCAAGTTGTCCACTAAGCTATCCTCTTCCACAACACATTATCAATTCTCTAACGTAAGGCTACAATAAAATGACCGACCACAAAGAAAAAAGGCTTACAAGTAGCTTTCTGGAATGTGCTGCTTCGCACTTAGACAAGACTTGCTTTATTTCTGCTTTCCTCCACCAGTGAGCAAAGTGAGACAGTTCCCTCATCCTATCAACAACTGCCAAGTTTCAGGGAGCTGGGGGAAGCACCCATTTGTAATCATCTATCCATCTAGACTCCCAGAAAACGAGGCTGTTCCGGGCTGTACATCCTCTCCCAACCGCAGGTTCTTCATTCAGTGTCTGGAGGATGGGCTGCAGCAACAGCAGCCAAGTGAAAGGAGTGTTTGCTTCACAAACGAGCACAGGTTCCAAACAGCTGCAGCAAAACAAACCAGCCTCTGGGTTCCCTTATGGAGAACTGAAAATCAGGCTTCTTCACTAGATAGACAAGAACACGATACTACGCCCTCTTGCAGCTGAACCACGACATAGCCTTAATCACGCAGGCTTTCGGTTGCCTGCTTAAGAGGCCCCCAAAGTGCAACCAAGGGCCCCTAAGGTAAGGTTAAAAAGTACCCCAAATGATACTCAACAGCTGCTCACCTGCAGCAAGTCAGAAAATCTCAAATTAGAGGATGGGCCTGTCCCACTCACAGCAGAGGAACGGTGTTTATTGAGCCCTCATTACCATAAATCATTGCCTCCGCACTCGTAATGATGCTTCAAGCCCCAGTGAAACAGCCAGAAGCCCCCCACATTACGCCTTCAGCACCAGAGTGGGAAGAGGCTCGAGGAACACCTGCTTACTTGTTTAAAACGATCTCCATTGGCACCCCGGGCTTCACAATGGCAATCTTCATCGATTCGCTGCCCACATCCACCGACATCACCGCCACAGGCTCTGCAGCGCAGCAGGAAGTAGAGAAAAAAAAAAAATCTCCAGTAAGAACCTACACGGTGAGAACTTTTTCCCCGGTACCGAGCAGGCTGGGATGGGGAATAAAGCCGTTGAGGAAGGGATCACGGCGGGACGGTGCCGAAGCACCGAGGGCAGCTCACCACCCGCAGGCCTATCCCCGAGAGCCGCCCAGGTGGCAGAGAGCCCAGCAGCCCCGCCACCACCGGCCCCGCGCCGCACGTACCGGCCCCGGGCAGGCGGCAGCAGAAGAAGAACAGGCAGGCCAGCGCCCGGCAGGCCAGCGCCCAGCAGGGCACCCTCGCCATCCTCGCCGCTGGCCCGTCCTTCCCGGCACGGCCCGCGCTGCTGCAGCGGCGGCGGCCCCGGCGTCTCACGCAACCCCCGTCCCGGACGCGGCGCGACCTTATTGGCGCGGCCGCCAGCG
>VZTL01059746.1:0-44352 GCA_013400535.1 Scopus umbretta
GGACAAGAGGCAATGGACACAGACTGATGTACAGGAAGCTATGTTTAAACATAAGGAAAAACTTCGTTCCTTTGAGAATGATAGAACACTGGAACAGGTTGCCTAGAGAGGTTGTAGAATCTGCATACTTGGAGATATTCAGAAGTCCAACTAGACATGGTCTTGAGCAACCTGCCCAAGCTGACACTGCTTTTAGCAGGCGAGTTGGTCTAGATGTGTCCAGAAGCCCCTTCCAACCTCAGCCATTCAGTGATTCTCTAATTCCTCTCAGGCAAACACATGTGAAACCTGAGACAAAGAAACATTGCAGACCATGTTTGCCTGAAGCTAAATCTACCTGTGATACAAAACTTTCCTAATCCTCTTACTCATTGATCTAAGGGCTTGTAATGACATTCAGCATGCTGTTTTGTTCTGTTAGGAGTTCCATATCCAGACTTCACTCAGCTGCATTTGGAATGAAAGTCCATCTTCAGAATAGCTGGTGACATTCACAAGTGTCTCTAGCTGGTATAGTTTTGCCCATTTGTGTTTTTCAGCAGGGAGGGGGGACCCCAAACAACCAAAAAATACCCTTAATTGATTACAGATCCAACAGAGCAGTTGCTTCTCAAGAGGAATTTGGTGCCACTTTGTGAAATTTTGTTTTTGTTAATCTACAGTGGAAGCAATGTGACTAATAGCAATATGAATAGACAAATTTTGGCAGGATGCTTTGCCAGACGTGGCTGCCAGAAACCCCCCCACACCAAGATGATGACAGGATGGATATTTGCTGCATACCTGGATCATCGGTTTCCCAAAGCCTCTGATTTGGCTGTGTTCAGTCTTGTATGTCCTTAAAAATTCTGAGCAGTAATCGCCAGATTGTTTCTATGTACATATCACAAAAAAAGACTAATGGGTAGGACTGGGTTTACATGGCATTAGCAAGCACTACAGAATGTCTCAATAGGAAGAGGCAAGGAAATTCATATTGTTCTACTTTACCCACTTATAATAGGCAGCTAAATTCCATGGATAGTCAGTGAAAGGATGCACCTCCAGATGTCGATTTAGAGCCAGAGATCAGTTTAGGAGACTGTCTAGGAAATGGATGCCTGATGTGTGAACTGCTTCGTTAAACTGCCAGCAATTTTCATTGCATCCCTTACTGAAATGGAAAAGCCCCAATTCTATGGCCTATTTTTGAAGATGTAAATTCTTAAACCCAAGCTAATAAATGAAGCTGTTAATGCAACTAGACTCCTCAGCCCATTTAGTACCAATTTATTTAACCTGAAGAATGTTCAGGGAGAATAAGCAAACATGGTACCGAGCTATCTTCCTCCCTTTAAATAAAACAAAGGTTTGCATATACTTAAAAAATATATTCTCTCAGAAACGTAGATTTTATTGAGAATGGCAGTGTTTGGATCTATTTTAAGAAAAGTTACATGTGAATAACTTTCTGAGAGAAGAATACATGGTTTTCTTCTGTAATCACTGCTTTTAATTTTCTTAATGTACTTTTCACTGTTGCTTTGTCTGAATACATTTTTATTTTTGCTCTTCCAGACAGGATCCTGCCACAAGCTTTTTTAAATCAGACATTAATAGCATAGTTCACAGTTGTTACTGCCAGTGCTCAAACACAAATACTGCATTTGTGTTCAGAGGAAAAAGCAAACATCAGATCTTAATTATGTGCATTTGTGCTTTCTTCTGTGCTTAAACAATCTGGCATAAGGAGTTTACATCACTATCGGTTAGCTGTAGGTCTTTAACTAGCAGGATCACCGGCTGTATGGTTTGCATTGATGGGGTTTTTGTCCCATTTTTTGCTTGTTGTTTTTAAATGGCAGAATTGCCAGGGAAACTTGAAGATTTGTGTGATTCCTTTATCCGTAATAAAAATACTAGGAGAGGCTTTTGTACTGAATGCTTAACTAAAATTAGTCAATTTATTTTCAGACTGTTTGCAAACAGTTTTTTGGGTTTCTTTGTGGGGTTTATGAGCAGGCTGAGCACTAGAGCAGAGATCGGAATTATAGAGTCCTGTCTTCATTACTGTGACCTGCACTGTAACCTCTTCTTCTTGTGTTACTGTTTCTGAACAGGCAAACAATGAGCGGTTTGTCAGCTTTATGGACCATGGATTGACTTTCAGTCTGTCTGTCACAATAGAACTGTCCCCTTGGCATTTCTAGGCCCATTTCTAGTGATAAGCTTTAAAACTTGAAAAACCTGTATGGGTTGTTCAGGCTTTGGACTGCTGATCAGTTGTTGAAAGCTATTATTGTGATTCATCATTCTCTGATGGATCACTAGAACTACATCATGATTATTCCTTCTTCCATTTTGTAAGGTATGGGAGATGCTGAACTTCAGCATCAGTAAACTCGTATAAAGACATTTATTCTTTGCAAAGAACTATAAACAAACATTCTTTGTATGTTAAAGAAGTTAAGAAAGGTCACAAAGAAAATTCAATTACTTGTTATGGAACTTGGTCAGATCTTATTTGTAGAAACAAGAATAGAATTGGACCTATTATGAGTTAAGTGCCAAGGAGTACTCCGAGAACATCCAGCAAGGACTCTGATCAAATTGCTACTCAGCATAAAAGAAATATCAGCTAAACCTGAGAAAGACTGTGTGCCATGCAGAGCCCTAGGCCTTTATCAATAGAATTGTGGCAAGTAAACCAGGAGTGTTGTTACCTGAGATTCCAACTACTTACAACTTGTACCACTGAACAAAGTAAAACTTCAGCATACTACTTTTTGTTTTTAATAAATCCACTTATACTTGTTTCTTATTTTAAAATTTGATCTTCTCACATACTAGCATTTTGGTTTAGATTCATATTGTAAACAGTTTAAATTATTTTTAATTACTTTGTAGTATTTTTAACTGAGAATATGAATCTGATACAGCTGGCAGTGAGCTGCAGAAGATTTAGATTTGGTTGACTTGTCCCCCTATGTGTATAAATGGGAGTTAGCATTAATTCTTTCATTTAGAAGTTTCATTATAATCTAAAGACTCTTGTTAGTGTTGGCTAAAAGGAGTGTTACAAGCAAGATGTTTTCATTTTGCTTGCAGCTAGGAAGGTTTTGTTAAATGTGCTGTTGTGCCAAAGCTATAGAAATAGTTGCTTTTTTCTGCCGTGTGAAGTCGGCTCCAGCAGACTGAACATTAAGATCTCTCTTGAGCGACAGACATTGGTGACTTTGAGAAATAAGTGCTCATTAATTGTATTTTAAAGTTTTGGAGATTGATCAAAACAGAATCCGTGTTTGAGATTCTTTCTAAAACACAATGATACATCAATTTATTGTTGATCTTGACTGGAGAAAACTATATACCAGCGCTCACCTCTCAGAGGAATTTGGGTAGATATCTTATGCTCTATTTTTGAGTAGTGGAAAGAAGTTTAGCATTTATGAAGCTAATTTTTTTTTTTCTAGGTCTTTCATGCAGAACACTCAACAGGAAGACCAAGAGGCCTGCCTTTGGAAAATGAATTATTTTTTAGGTGTTACTTTATGGTATGGACAATGAAGCTGATATGGGTGGATAAAAGAGCATGAATGAAATACATCATGTCTGTTTTCAATAAATGCCTTTTTCTGTACATGCAAAAGACCTTTATTTTTGGCACACTGAAATAAAGGAACGGAAGAAATATCAGAGAAAGAAAAAGGAAATTGAATGTGTACATATTGTATATTTGTTATTAAGGAGTCACTGGGAGAGAATGAACTTCGAGAAATGAAGATAAGCTGGACTTGAAATAAATAGTAATGGGACAAGTGGAAGCATTATCAGACCAGGAACTCTTACCTGAGTCAGATGGGATGCCAGCAGGATAGGTTTGGAAAAGCTGGAATGCTATCTTTTTTTTTTATAAATACAAAAGAACGTGTAGAAGGAAAAGTGAACATTTTTGTTCTGACAATTTATTTTTCTAATGATTATAGGTATTGGAGCCAGCTCATATGTAATGAGGTGCAGTGTGACTATGGACACTCTCAAGACTTGACTACACAAAGACAAATAGCAGGTGCTATCCAGGGCAACAGTACAAGTGGTTTGAAGGGTCTGTGGATGATCGCTTTTCCTCACAATGTGAAAATTGAACTAACTTGTGGTGTGGAAAGCTGTAAAGAGAAGACGAGAATACACTGGCTTTGCATGAAGACTGAATATGTTTAATACTATGTTCTTGAGAATACTCCTTGTATGCCTGTCCTCAGTCAGCAGAGGCTTCTTTAAAGAATTGGCCCATGACCATGAAAAGAAGACTGCTGGAATGGCACTAGTTGGAATCCCTCCAGAGGACTGTAAGCATTGTGCATTGGGTTCATTAATGAAAGGCACTGTATAATTTTGGAGGAGGGGAAGCAATTTCCATATTATTTTATAAGATGTATATATGTAGAATCATACATCTTAAACATATGTATTTTAAATAGTGTTGAAAAACTTTGCTGTATTGAATTGGTAAAGTATATGAGCTTAAAAAATCTTAACTTGCTGTGTTTGGGGAAGCACAAACGAACAGTGAATCTGGAATCATTCCATGTTAATGACGGGGCTTTGTTCCAATGGTTTAATTAGGGAACAGTGTCACACATTGCCATAGAATGTCAGGATTTATCTGCCCCTGTCTGAAGATCTTTTGGCTTTAGTAACAAGTAAGAGCATAGTCCTCTTTGGAATGGCTTTGAAGGCATGAGATGAAAATATGATTCAAAAACTGTTAAAATTAATATATCCTTTTAGAAATACACACAGTGAAGTTAACTGACCTGCTTGGGATACATTAGCAAAGGGTGTCAGTAGTCAAGAGCTTTTAAATTTCCTGACTCCCAGTCCCTCTTTTTACCTCATTTTTTCCAGATCAGTCTACAGAATGGTGCTTTCACCAGTGGCTGAGGCAGTCAACAGAGCTGAAATATTGTGTATCTATTTTTCCTACAGTGACTTCTCTTGTAAGTAACTTACTCCTTTAGGCCTTTTTGGGTTGGTTTGGTGTGGGGTTTTTTTGTTTTTTTTTGTTTTTAATAGGCAAGAGGAAGAAAAAGGGAGTGAAGGAGATAAATAGGGAGGCAAGTTAAATCTGAAAGAAAACTTTGACATTTCTTACTGATATTTATACTTCAGAAGGAAATGCACATCACCGTAAGTTAACAAAGTGAAAATGTATATATATTATAATGAGATTTTTGTCATTACTGCCATGAATATAATGCCTTGACGAATAGTAATTGGTTTCATGGCTAGGAATAGGGGTCAGTGGCTAGGAAGAGTTCATATAACAGATCCATAAGAAATTTATCATTTCCTCTGGCTATCTAAGCAAGAGTTCATACGTTACACCTACTTCAAATACTCTCATTTGATGATTTACTTTTTGGAATGGAAGATTGTAAGTCAGTGCACTAAATCCATGCTTTTTGGAGATGTTTTTGACCCTTCTTTATTTACGGTTTATGTAGCAGTGCTGATTTCTCTGTTGCACAACAAATTCAAGTTGCTGCCTATAATTTAAGCTTTGAATCCTGCATGAATATCTGTGGAAGTAGGCCCTGTATGACCTGAAGTTCTTTACAAAATCTTATTTGCCTCAAATTACATGTAAGAATATAGCTTTGTTTTGGAGAATCTATGCTGTCTTGCTGTCATTTAGCTATTTCAGGGGATGTTATGGAATGTACTGATGAACAAAAAATTAGTTATAGATCATCCTGTGTTTAGTAGTCCTCTAAACTAGAGAAGGATTACAGTGAATCAGACAAACTGGATGCAGTATTAGCAAGGATACAATGACCCAAATTGCATTTTCTGCTGAAATACTGTTAAAGATTGCTCTATTTTCATTTGTATGGTAAACTTTAGACTCATTGAATTTGCAAGTAATTTTGCCGCTGATTCCAGTAGGACTACAATTTTACCTACAGTATGCACACTGCTAGGAATTTCTGCTGATTTTTCCCTTTGAATACCTGACTCTCTTATGCTTTTTAGTATTAATACTGTAGATGGCTTTAGTCTCTTTTGGTTTTGAATGTTTTATTTTATTTGTTGATTTACTTGTTACATCGATTTTGATGTCAAACACATCACTTCTTCTTTTGAACTGCTTCTTAGCAGTTCAGCAGATCAAATAAACACCAAGTAGAACTAGCCCTTGTCACAGCCACATAACAAAACTCCAATGTATCTCAATATCCGGCAAAGTTAGTGCACCCCACAGCAGAACCATCAGAATTCATTGATCCTACACGTTGACCCAGTGTGATGATGTACCTCATCCAGTGCACTCTAATTCTTAGCTGTTTCACAACAGTTGATCTTACCTGCTCTAGTACTATTTCTGCGCCATAGGTACTAGCTCCTTTCTTTTCCCTGTCAGGTTGTTTAAAATAATTAGGCCAAAATAAGAGACATGTTTTCTAAACTGGTTTTGGCTTCCAGTTTGCTGCTGCTTTGTCAGATCTGATACAAATATTTTTCCTGAAGTTCATTTGTTTAAGTGTAGTCATTACTCGGATATTTTCCACTGTAAAATCACATAGCCACTGTGGAACAAGCCACAAAAAATGAGGTTCTCATGAAAAATTTATAGACCAATATTTTTAAAGCTGGGGAGTGATCTTGAGTGCTTAACTAGCATTAATTGAGGAGCTTGATTTCCTAACATTACTCTATTGCCTGGTAACTCAGACACTTTTCATATAGCATGATATGATTACTCCAGAATTAAGCCATGAAAAAGCATCAGAAACATTTCAAAGATATGGTTGTAAAATGGATCTAAGTTATGGAATCTAAGTTTTGTTTCAGAATTCGTTGAGGCAAATATAATCTTCTCGGGACAAATAAATCTCTTAGTGAAATCATGCTTTTTTAGAAAAGCACTGCCTTTAACAATGTTATGCAGCTTCATGTACATCATGGTTTTCATCTCCGTGTGTTTAATAGTTTTCAATTGCCAGACAAGCTAACACAGATGAACAAGGGCTGATATGTGCTTTTTGACAGCTCTGGATGAATTGAGTGAAAAGCAGCATAATTCACACAAACAGCTTACAGGGAGACTTTGAGTGTTGTCATAGCTGTTACCTCTCAGCTGGTCTTAAGAGTTACATCACCCTAACTTCAAGGGCTGGATGGTTTTATGTCAGACCTTCTTATTCTAGAAGTAACGTACAGGATAGCTGAGTTCTTCTCAGAAGAAATTAAATTAAGGCAGGAGCAGGGGAAGAGCAGAGGAGCTTTTTCTGTGTATTAAATTTGTGATGTATGACTTACATTTCTAATAAGATTTTTTAAAGTGTTGGTCCCTTCTGATAGTGCTGGATTTTCTAAAGCTTTATTTCATGCATAAAAATGGTCCCATTTGTGGGTCATATAGTTTCAGTAATCTTTCAGTTACTTTTCAGTGCTTGTGGCATGGATAACTGTATTTGCTATTTGCTATTAACCCATTATTCTAAAACTAAACTGGCCAAGAGCATAATTTGTTACCGTGATCTCCTGAACACTTGAGCTTTTCAGCCTCTTCAATAAGAGAAGCAGAGCCTAGCTTTTACCCCCTTATTACCTAGCTTAATCAAATATACAAAAAAAAAAAAAAAGTAAGCTATTACACCCACCCAAAGTGTATGCTGTTAACCACTCCAGTACTTTTTCCAGTACCCTGGTCTGTGTGGTTTTTTTCTCAAGCTTCATTGTCAGACTTCAAGTCACCAAATATCGCTTCTGCTTTTGCAGTTCCTACTGCAGGATGTGGTTCCATAGCAATATGTAACAGTTAAAGCTGGTATAGTACTGTGCTCTTACTTCTATGCTTTTAGCCTTTCCTGACAGTGTTTCTGGCCTCTGTCCGATTAGGGCCTGAGTTTATTCTGCTGAAGATTAGTTACTCTTCTGTTGGCTAATTTTCTCTGAAGTACTTCTCCATTAGAGCAGAGTGAGCATGTTGCTCAGGATGGAGAAGTGTGTGGGGCAGCAGCAGCTACAGTTCAGGTAAGTTTGAACTGCTGTGGGACCTCTCCCTGAGAACACACCAGAATTACAACTATAGGAGAAACTATTCCTGGTCTGTTGTAGCATGATATAGCTCAACCTTTAGAAGTTTTATGACAGCATCTTTCATTTTCACTGACAAGGACGCTCTTAAACAAATTTGTAGTGAGCAGTTAGGACTTCCCAAATTGTGCAGGATGAAAAGTAAAAAGAACAGTATGCAAGATACACAGATGGCAAAGTTGCAATTTGGAGCAAGCAATTTAGCTTTCACCCTCTCTTCTCATAATAAATTATGAGCAATTTATTATTCTTCTCCAGATTCAGAACTATTAATCAATAGCTGTGGGCATTTGTGCATGGTATGTATTTTGCACATACGTGATTGACCACATACATTTGACAACTCAAATTCTGAGCTGGTATCTTTGATTGGATGTTTAGGTCACATGATGTGCTTCCTTTCTCTGACTTGATGACCTTTATTTCTTTTGATTAAAGTTTCCTCAGTAAATGTTTGGGTCTTAAGTTATCTGCAAATAATTCTTTGTACTTATAAAATTCCCTGTTTTCATCACTTTTGCTGATAATTTGGAATACTGCGAAGTATCTATAAACAATGGCCATGACCTGAGAGATTGAGACACAAATTTGAGTGAGTATTTGTGGGTGGAAAGATGAAAGAGTTTTTCAGTTGTGTTTCCATCTATCTGAATTTGGAAGAGCATGCAGGTCAGTGATGTTGGAGCAGTAAATCATATTTGTGCCATTCTAGAATATCCTGTCTGGTTGTAACAAAATAATTGATAATATTTTATGTTTAGAGAAGGATATCGGTACTTTTAAATCTAAATGTTTCCAAAG
This sequence comes from Scopus umbretta, assembly GCA_013400535.1. Classification (NCBI taxonomy): domain Eukaryota; kingdom Metazoa; phylum Chordata; class Aves; order Pelecaniformes; family Scopidae; genus Scopus; species Scopus umbretta. Next base: position 8,884 of record VZTL01059746.1, read on the forward strand.
GAAAGCAGCATTTTTTTTTTCCTTATGGAGCATGCTTTAAAGCTGCAATGCATTTTTATGCAAACAATCTGTCTTTCTGTCTTAAACCATTTCCTGTCCATGGAGCACCTGTAATTTGCAATAATTTCATCTGAATCTTTCAGCTTAATACTGATTTAAGACTAAAATGTCACTTCTGTGGCATGTGGTTCAAAAGTTGCTGTTATGCAGCCTGTTACATACATGCTGTGTGCATCTTCACATCTGCCACTGCAGATCTGTCTGTGAAAGTACCAAGCTCAGATACGAAAGGGGAGGAATGTACTCAGTTCCTCTTGACTTCAGCTGGAGCTAACAGCACTCATGCTTTTGCAGAGCATTGTAGGATGAGAAGTGCCATGCAAATCACTATTCATTCTGAGGCTAGTTGAAAGTCATCACTGTTTCACTGACTTCATAGGCTTTGAAGTCTAAAAATTTTCAGTAAAGTATATAATAACAATGTATTGGCTTTAAAAAAATAAAAATCTTGGTTTATATGCAGTTTTGCATGCTAGGGCAGTGGGGTAAATAATGTGTTTTGCACTGTTTTGTGAATGTTTAGAAAACCAAATTAGACTAATGTTTCAATTTTATTCAAGCAGAGGTGGGTACACTCTGACAGTTTTATGTCCAAGCAGGAGAAGATGGAAAGTCCTCACCTCATGATGACCCTCCCAGTGAAATCTGGTCATACAAGCTGTTTCTGGAGCATGGCTCCCTTGCATGATGAGTTGCCTGAGAACGTGGCAAAGTGCTGCAGATTTTTATTTTCTACCATATGTGTACAAGAACAAACATTCATTTTCCTGTGGTGCTTGATTTTGCTTGAAATTTTACTGTATTTTGATATTGAACTCTCTGCATTTGCGGCAGTACTTGCAGGGCTGACATGGCCTAAAGTGGAAAACCTTGTGGTGGAAAGCTTCACTGTTTATTCTGCAAAATACAGCAGCTTTTCTTTTCCTTCAGGAAAAGTTTATTTGTTTCTCATTTGTATCTTATAAGCACAGGATGAGACACACCTAGCTTTGCAACCCTACCTATTACTGTGATTACTAATTTTGAAGTTTGTTTGTGGAGTGAGGAAGGAACAGTTGAAAAGCACTGGGCACAGCCCTGCACTTTCTAAAATCATTAGAATATTTCATACTGATTAGACTGAGAGTTGGAGGAGATTCACAGAGGTCAAAGGAAATAATGTAATGACAATGTCTGAATTAAACATGCGCCTTTATTTGCTGTTGTTGCAGCAAATTGTTTACCACATTGCACTGCAAACAATGCTTTAGCATTGTGGAAGAAATCATGGTTCTAAGGAGCAAGAGGAATGCTAGTCACACTCATATTCTACATACTGGGTACTTTCAATACTATGGCCTGTGAGGGTAGTGAATCTAGCCTGAACCACAGAAATGAGAAGTTTTTCTAAAGAGGCAGCAGTGGAAGAAGAAAAATATATGCCCAGCTTAAATATCTTATTTTAACTCTCAATTGTAGTGAGAAGACTTGGTAATAATAAATCTTGTGTTTAGACGCTCCTTTTATTGTCACTCAGTTTAATGGTTCTTCAGATTTTCTCTGCTGAATCCTCTTTCTTTTCTTTTGTAGATGTTTAAATCTCATCCACACATCATGCATTGTGATGGAAATTGTTGTTGTAGACCTGACTCCAATGTTACAGTAGTGCAACTCAACTGACTTCTGCTTTACAGGTTTGTAAAGCGAGATCAGACCTGGGTCACTACTTACAGTGTTGTTTCTCAATATGCTATGTCACTTCAGTAAAGAATAAGATACTGCCAGTAGTCTTCCAGCATCTGTTTGGAGGGAGGTGCCTCTATTCACCCTCTCCTTGTTCTTCCATCCTGTTTGCAGGTAAGATTTGCTAAAAGCATCTGAGAAACAATAGAGTTTACTTGTTGTAAAGGCTTTTTTGTTGTTTTGTGACCTCAATTAGTCATATCTTACAGAACAATACTGGTAGTAATTACAATGAATCCTTTCTTGTGTTTTACTTAAAACTGGAGCCCATCCCACCCTGTGGGTGTGGGTTTCATGTCAAATTCCACGCTCTAGGAGTAAACATTTAGAATTAGAGAAGCTCAGCAAGGACAGACTGACAATTTTTTTTCTTTACCTAGAACTTTGGCTTCTGTTTTGTCACCCGTGTTTCCATTTACTTGTCCTTGTGTAATTGAACTGACTTCTGTTGTGGTTTAACCCCACTCAGCAACTAAGTACTACAAAGCCGCTCGCTCACCCTCCCCTGNTCCATCTGCCGTAACAGTCTTTCAGGACAGGAGAGAGGGTGTGTGGTGTTGGATTGTTGCATTCTGAAGCCAATTCTGGTTCCATCACCATTGCACTTTGCTTGGTTTCATCAAAGTTCATTCTTTATTAATCTGGGCAATAAGACTCTTGAGATGGCATATAGCAACCATAGTAGTGATGACATACAGTGTTATATAGTAGTTAACATTATATAATTCAGTTCATCGGCTATTTTCACCCAAAAGCAAATTCCCTTGAGGTACACACTGGACTTCCCCATCCTTCCGCATCACCCACCAAGTGCACCCAGGTCCTTGAGCAAAAGCAGTCCCACAGATGGGTTTGCATTTTCCCAAGGCAGGAATAACCCAGACTGTCTTCCCCATGGACAACTTTCATGCCTCCTCATTTATCTCTCTGCAAATAATATTGGCTCAGACTTTGGGTTATTTTTAAGTATGTTAGACTTCACTAAGATAATGAGAATCAGGGTCTGCTCCCTTTCATTTTTCTCATTCGTTGTGTTTTTTCCAGAAGTAAGTAGCACTGAGTACTTACCATGGTGTGTAGGAAGATGGAGTAGCATGCAACTTCAATTGCAACGCAGACTGCAATACAAAACCCTTGCCTGTTTTGTCAGTCACCTTATAAATTGGTTTATAGAGCTATGTGGAACCCTAATTACTTTCAGCTTCTCAACATTTTGCAAATCCAGAAAATGCAGTGTGTCATTATTCTGGAGCCTCAGCATTTAAGGAGCGGTTGCTTTTTTCATCGCTACATTAGAGGGCGGTAGCTGGCTACTAATGTGTGAATCGCACGGATTTAGCGTTATTCATTTTGCTGTCGTCTTGCCACCTGGTGGCAAACTGTGGGAAGCTGCAGCACGTGAAAAGCAAAGGCTTCCTGCTTTTAGAGAAAGCCTCTCTTCTGCTTACACTGAGCACAGTGGGCCAAGTCCTACCTCTTTCCCATCAAATCTAGGCTCTTCATGTGGATCGCTTTATTTAAAATACCACAAGAATTTTCAGAGGTGTCCAAAGGTGTTAAGCATACAACTTGAAAGAAAAAAAAAAAAAGAAAGAGCTTTCCTAGCTACTTTTTTCAATATCAGCTTAAAATGGGTTTGTGCTCAGTCTTTCAGAGGCCTGAGTCTAACTCTGCTTTTGCTGAAGTAAAAACTTATATTGATTTATGGCTTTGTGCACGTCGTGTATATTAGAAGTAAATATAAAGTTTACTTCTAACAACTTCAATGTTGTGTTATAAAGCGGTCACATTAAATCTTTTCTGTTATTTTTTTAAAACAGCTACCACATAGTAGCAGCCGAAACACACTGAAACAGTTTCTCCAAACTGAAACAGACTCTCGTGACATTTCTGAAAAACTTAATGTTTGCAATATTTTGTTCTTTTGCCTTCTCCCCCCACCCCGAGTTTTCTTCTTACAGGATCCTATTGTAATGGAATTTTTAGCTGTTATTTAACCAAGGTAATAAGGTATATTCTTGGTTTTTAATAAGCTATTTGGTATACTACTACTTGACTAATGCAAGCCTTATCTCTTCCCTAAGGATGCCATTCCTGAGGCAGTTACAGTATATGTTTTAATAACGACCAGTAGTAAATATATGCTTATCTGATGCAACTTAAAAATAAAGCATGATACAGCTTTCCCATGTTTTCATAAGTAAGGTTGTATTCTTTGAAATTTGTAATATAATGAAATATGTGGTGTAATACAAGTTGAACTTTTGTTTTTATATGTATGTATAAATATAAAGCATATGGGTATACATACAAATATACCTCTGTCAGTGAAAACTATTACTTCATCAGAAAAGCGCAGAAAAGCTGCCTTCAGTTAATGCTGTTTTGCTGTTGGTTCTGTTATGATGCTTAATTTTTAATGGAATTAAAATGTAGCTCTTTCTTTAGTCTTTGACTATTTCACATTGAATTCCTCAAGGAACAGTTCAAGGGCAACATTAGGTTTGCATTAGTGTTGTTTTTCAGATCATGCACATTTTGCGGTCATTGAGGGTTCAAAGCCCATGGCAGTTTAAATAAGGTGGCCATTTAGATTGTAGACCTGAGAGCTTTTCAATTTTTAATGTTTGATTTCTGAATAAGAAGGTGCTGGTATAATTTAAGATGAGTTATTGAATGGAACGCAGTGAACTGCTCGTCATGAGGTAGGCTTCACTGAGATAACCTTGGCAGTGGGGCTGATGGGATTCATGCCAGTTAACAGTCTGAGTATATGAATTGGAATCCCCAGTTGTGCATGGAAACCTGGACATTGCCTTTGGATAATTATTGTGTCAGAGATATCAGATAACTGGATAACAATTATCGGATAGACAGGTTTTCTATTTACCAGCAGTGACTGCCAGAAGGACATTCATTCTTCCAAAGCATATAGTCAGGCTGTTAATCTGTTATGTTTGTTTAAGCAAGGCTACAGTGGCTTCTCAAAGTACTTAAAAATGTCTTCAGCTTGCAAACTAACTTTGTAATTCCACAAAGTGCTTAAGCTGACAGGAAGCAATGCTGCTGCTCAAAGAGGCAATTATACTCTCATTCCAACCAGCTGGTCATTCTAACCATTTCACTCTCCCTTCCTCTATTCCAACTCAGCTGTTTATGCACATGGTAAATCAGTTCAGAGCGAGCTATCTTTAAAAACAGTGAACTTGCTGATCCTGGTATAAAAGAAGCTAGAGAAATTAGAACTTGTAGCATGAATTGATGAGTTGATTTCATCATTATGTGAAGACAGTGATACGGCCAATTTTTTGAGTCATTTATGTAATCAACAACCTCCTAAGAACATAGTATGATGATAAAACAGTACTACAGCTGCTCATAAGGAGATGCTTATTAGATAAATCACCTCAAAATGAGTTTTCAGTAAGTGCATGCAATAGCTGGGAGTTCAGTTTAAAGCTGCAACTTCTTAATTTTGGTATGGTAAGTCAGTGCCCATGGAAGGCATGTGTTAAGCTCTGTCTCCTTAATAATCTAATTATTCTTCACTAGCAAAATCCAGTTTTTCTTGACGTCCCCAATACGCAAAAGCAAATCTGAGTTCTGTTTTTCTTTTTGTTTGCTGGGGTGAGGGCGTGAAGACAAACATACACAATACACTGCAAGCATTGTGCATTGTAGTTTTGTTGGCCATGTTTTTCCAATATCCTTCTAAGTAATGAAAACTCTGGTGTAATACCTAATGCATCAAAGATCAAGTGACAAAACTGTCTAGTTCAGTGGAACACAGGTATTCAATTCAAATACCTGTTAAGGGAATAATTCTGCTGTTCATTCTCACTGTGATTAGCTGAATATTGGCTTTTTTCATGCCAATAGCAACTTCTAACTGTGCTTTTTAGGGGTGACAATGCAGCAAACCTCCATCTTTGAATATCTACACTTTGAATATATACACTTCCAAGTCAGTCCAGTTGCATCCTAGAATAAATTTCAAAAGTTTGCTCAGTGTTGGGCTGTATCCCAAAAAATAAAGAAAATGTTGGATTGCACAGAGATAGAGAATAGTACAGGAAGGTTAAAATGTCTTTGCAGAAAACTAAGACTTGTATTTACTTGAATTGCTATGATCTGGTACTGTTTTGCAAGAAAATTAGTTGTTTTGGTGACAAAATCGTTAGAAACCACAATGTTTTTTATAGGAGAGGAGGCTGAAAATATTGTAAGCATGTAGTTTCAAATGTGGATGAATAAGAAAGTACATGGTAGTCTAAAAAGAAATAAAGGCTAGCATAGATTGAGAAGGTAGAGTAGAAGGTCTTGTTTCCTATTTCTCATATCAAAAGGAATCCATTTAGTGTTAAGTGATGCTCTAAATTATAAAATTGCTCTTACAAATTTTAACCCATGGAATTCTGCTGCAATGAACTGAACTACTTGAGTCAGAAAAAATTGAGGCTATTTTGTGGCCATGAGAATTACTGTTCCATTTCAATGGGGAGAGGCACAAAGGAAAGATCCTTAGTTCTTGGGGCGTGAACAGAATTTATAGGTCTTAAACTTTCACCACAATTGCCTTTTCCTGAAGTACTTTGAATTCTGGCTACTACTAGACATAATTGCATGTCACAAACTTGTTTGAATTATTCCTGTGATAGTTATACATATAAGCATCTCATTTTTATGTGTATCCATATGCCATTTCAACACAATTGATTGACCTTTATCTCAACACAAGCAATGAAAATAGTCTGTAAAACAATACTTTTCTCATTTGTCAGTTTGCATTTTTTTCTTTACAGTTATATAATCTGTTTCCTTCCATATATAACACACATATAACACACCCATATAACACACCACGTTTCCTTCCATATATATATGTTTCCTTATATAATCTTATTCCTTCATGATTATGCACATATGAGTGTGTACATACACTTATAAATATTTTATATATGCATATATAGTATATATTTTTAATATATATGTGCATATATATACACAGTTAAATGTTGTTATTTATGGCTTGTTTAGCATAGCAAAGTGAAAACTAAGAGAGAATGTGAAAGCTTTCTGTATGGAGGAACTAGAGATGGAATAAATACAAGGAAAAGTTTTTTAAACTGAAAGAAAATGGCAAAAAGCAAAAAGACATAATATGGATATGAGTAGGTTCTGACAGGAACTTAGTAGAAGGCTTTAGAATGATATTGTTAAGAGTAGTGGGAGTAAGAAAACCCTGCTAGTTTTAATTCAAAACTTGATAAATTTGAGTCAGGTAAGATTAAATCAGCTGTAGATTGGACCCATAACCTAGGAGGTCCCCTCCTCAGTCTCATATCCCTAAATGAATAGTTTCAAGTGCTACAGTACAATGTGGATGTAATCTAAAATTCACACTACATATAACACTCTTAAATGTGTTAATACAACCCATTAAATGACCGTTTCTCTTTAAATTTTAGTGTTCAGCATATTTGTTTTGATAGTATGAAAGAACTGCTAGAACCACTCTGTAAAACTGCTTTGGAAGTTGCCATAGCAATTAAATCAGAGTTCTACAGTGTTCCTTTCTTGAGTCTTAATTTTGTTGTATGATTTTAAAAAACACAAGCCAATATTTCACATTTTATCCTCATTTTTCTGGCTAGTTAGAGAATAGATCCACATCTTTTTCAATTCTTGTGTTCTTTGCCTTAACTGTGCTAAAATATATCAACTGTTTTAATTTGACCATAGTTTGGATTCTTTTTGTCTGCCTAGATTTTTCATGTACATTTGTAGACAGCACAGGGCAAGGCCAATGATATCAAAAGATCTCTAACAACTTGGGGATCTGCTCTTGTGTTTTAAACATTGTCCCTCTGCATGGCTGCATTTGGCAACATTTCTTAGCTGTATTTCTACTTAAAAATAATAATTGATGGATCTTTTTTCCCGTATCTGCTTTGCTGTTGATCCTTACAATTATGAACTCATGCAAAACTTAATAAGGAAGCTCTGCTTAGACTCTTCACTTGCTGTAGCTTTTCCCAGAGGCCACAAATTAGCACAGAATAAAAGACAACGTCTCTCCTGGAGTGTTTTCAAATCAACCAAAGAAGACTGAGGGAGGGAGAAGAGACAGTGATAACTGCCATGTGGCAGAGGGGGAGCTGAAACACCAAGGACAGTGTTCAATATTTCTGCTATAGTGACCAAGGTGGAGAAAGGTTTTCTCAGACAGTTCAAGCTACCTACTATCCTGGGTCATTGCACCCTTGTTCATGGAGACGTGGAATCCTGTGTTGATGTGGAGAAAGTAATTGTAGTACGAATGGGACACAAGCTATGCCAACTGAGCATGGCCCAAAGAAACTGAAGGGAGAGTCAGTGCGAATTCAGACCTGTTGTTCTATGGAAAAATCCACACGAACTTCAGGAAGCTTCAGAAAGTTATTCTGGTTGGGAGAAAACGGTACAAATTCTGAAGCTTCCCATGGAAAGGGGCTTCTAGAAAATTAACATTCTTGAAAGTCCTGAAAATATAATTTGGTTTTCTCTTGTTACTGAAATGGAGCAGACAGCTGCCCTCAACTCCCAGGAGACATCCTGTGAAATCTCATTTCATAAACAGGTCCCCATAGTAAAACTATGAATCTGAAGAACCCATTCTTGCCAGGTGAGCTGGCAGCAGAGTGGCCAGTGTTACAGCAGAACTGTGTTGAACATGCAATAATGTTTCATGGAAATTATTTTTACGTATCATTATTTTCCTATGAAAATCCACTCAATGGGAAACTTTCCAGCTATAATTAATTCCCAGTTGTAATTAGAACATTTCCTAAAGGCCATTTAAGAAGTCTGTGTCAAGGTTGAGAACTGAAACAAAACCTTCTTTCGGTCCTTGTCTTATTGGCAAGACTAATTCCAAACTGCTGGAGACAAGTAAATAGCTGCTTCCTTCTGTATTAGTAAAGTGATTAATGATGACTTTTGCTAGAAAATGTGTGTTTAATAGAAAGTATCCTCAATCTTATGTGTGGTAGGAAAACAATATTGGGTTTTTCCAGTAATTTACTTTGCATTAGGTTCTATTTGGCAGTCACCAATGAAGGGCCCACAAAACCTGAATGGGTTGTTCAATTTCTTATTCCATAGATTTTCTGTGGCAAGATTGTATCTTTTTAGATAACAGAGCTCTGATCTTGTTTTCTAGTAAGCTACTGTATGTTAGCTGTAGCCTGATGTCTTCTGTAATATAAAAAATACTTCATGTTCTGAATTTTGATTCAGAAATGTTTCTTCCCATTGAAGTGAGAACCTGTCTGATGAAGTGGCTTCCTTGTCATATGTCAGATCTACATCTGTATTTGGAATGGGGTCAGGTGGCACTTCCTCTGGTTTCCTTACAGGTTGGTATCACCGTATGTATTCTGGCATGTCTGTGGACACCTTTTTGGCTGTGGATAAATGGCTGCACTTTGTGCTGCATTCCTGAGCAAGTCAGAAGTAACTTTTTTTTTCCCTGTTATGAATCTCAGGAGCTTGAGCTGTGTGGTTTCTGGCACAAATACTTCCAGGTGTGGGCCTTTGCTGATCAGTTGTATGAACAGGGCAATACCTCAGAGCCTGTCTTGGAGTAGGAAAGCTGTGGTCCTAACTGGTGTTAGGATGTTAGTTTCCTCGATGATGCCCTTAGGAGGAAGGGTAACTTGTACAAACTTCAAATCCTAAGCAAGATAGTATCATGTGCCTCCCGCTGCCTGAGAAAACAGGTAGGGAAAGGCATATGGTTATTGCTTTGGGAGGGCCTTCTTGCAAGGCCTTGAGCTCAAACTGGGATTCTTGGAGACTAAGCTGTAGAACCAAAAGTCTGTTTGTGAGGTCTGGTGGACCTTTGTAGGTTTAAAAATTACCGATCTTGAATGCAAACCTTTAATATTCTCCTATTTCTAAACTCACTTGTATATTGTTGCTTTTCTGGAGATATGTGATTTTTGCCTGTAAAAGTTACCTGCAGTGCATACTCATAGTGCTTTTCTAGAGGCTTAAAGTACAGATGTTAGAGAGTTGTAAATATCGAAGTGATATAAAAAGAAATAATCAAGGAACAACTTCAAGAGAACCATATGTACAGTTCTCTAGCAAGAATCAGATGTATAGAATAGGTCCTGTTTCTGTTGATGGCATTTAGGAGAGAAATGGGCTCCAGCTGGAAACACGCAGCTAGTCATCTCAACAAATCATGTCTTAAAATAACAGGCACTCACTTTTCCTCTCCTTTTCTAGCATTAACAGAGTTACACACGGTGACCAGCATGAAGAAGGGGCAATTCAACTGCTGCAGTTTCTGGAGAATAAAAGCTGTTCCCTTCTATCAAAAGGAGGAAATTTCCCCAGGGCAATGCCAGAGAGATTAATTCCTTTCTGAAATGTGGGAAGTAGCAGTCACCAGCTCCAAAACAGTACTTGCAGCATGTGGCCTCTCCTTTTGCCATGCATCTCTGAAATGCCTGTTCCTGACCTCCTTCAAAGAGAGGCTCAATAGCTACCCCCAGCTCTATCTAGGCATAGCTGGTATTGCAGTCCCTGCTGTGGCAAGCCTTCAGCCAAGATATGGAACAGAGAAACTGGTCTCAATGTGGAATACCCTGTTGGAAGAAACCAGAGCATCCAGTTACAGATGTCTTAGTTCTAGCCCTTCCCAAAATAGCATTGTCTTTTAATGAAATATCTCTACTGAACAGAGAAAAAGTTATTTGCATAAACTTTGTATTTGGGAGGGTCTTGAATACCTGAAGAGCCCAGATAACATTTTACATCTAAGCACTGTCTATTGTACATGTAGAACATACTGTATGTGCACATGTTTATACATATATAGGCTTAGATGTGTGTCTATATATGCACATGCATATACACAAAGACACACATAAATCATGTGTGTGTACTTAGGAATCTTCCCAATCTGTTTTCCCAGGCTTTTTCTGGGAAGGAGTGGGAACTGGGTAGGATTCTGAGACTGATGGCTTGGAGGAGCCATCTGTTGGCTCTGATCCCATTTGTAAATGCTTTTGTATTGTTGCTGTGCCAAATGGAAAACATGTGTTAAGAAAGTGACAATCAATGCATTTTAGTAAGGACATTCTTATGCATAAACTCTGCTTACTGTTTAATTTTGAAGCAAAAGATAACATACCTATGGTCATCCAATTTAATTTTGTTAATCCAAATGAGAAGCCACGTCCTCCTCCATTTATACAAACTGTCAAAGTGCAGCTGATAGTGTGGGGTACAAAGCTGATGGAGCTGAGGCATTTTATACTGGCTGAAGACCTCATCTTGTGACCTCAGAACAATTCCATGTCATTCCAAATGCTTGGGTTGCTCGCTCACAAAATAATTTCTGTGCATAGATGGAAGCTCCAAGAAATGTCTCAAATGTAATAATCTTATGTTCTGAGGTACTAACTTTTAAATTACTGAGAATCATCCAGAGCTACTTATGAGCTTACTTTATTTTACTTGTATTCAAATTATATAGTTTATAGAGGGACTTGGATATAATACACTACTCCTTCCCCCTTCTCAACGCTGTACAGAGAACATCAATAGTCAGTGCCTTGGAAGTGACAATGAACACTTAATCACTTCCATAAAACTCTTCCATTGACAGGGCAGAGATAAAAAATACCCGGCGGGGGCAGGGGGCACAGCAGGGGAGTGGAGCGTATTGGTATAATATTGTTCCTTTCAGAGATAAGTGCAAGTCCTGCTTTCCAGAACAAAGGAGTTGGTGAACAACAGGAAGCAGCTTCCTTGTGTATAGCTATACAAACTTTCTTTCAGCTACCACCTCAAGAAGCTTTTTCTTTTCCTTCAGTATCAAAAGTGTTTAGTGTCTAGTGTTTTTGAGAATACACTTGACTTCAGGGCTCGCTCTTTTCCTTCTTTCATGTTTTGCTTGTCCCATACCTTCATTTGCAACTCCACCTACACAATTCGAATTTCTGAACAATTTTTCAGTTGCTCTTGCTCAGTATGGTGCCATACACCAAAGTTTGAAAACAATTTTCATTTTGCAAAGAAACGTTACAGTTTTATAGTGTGAGGGCAGCAGGTTTAACTTCAGCACTGTTGCACATCACCCAGAACAGCAATGTATTTTTGCAGGATTTTCTTAGTGATGGGGCAACAGTGGAATGGGAGATTTGGTCTCAAATCAAACCCCTCAAAAGAGGGATTAGTCTTGACTCATGTTAGTCTCCAATGCACCTTCTATATATGAAGCCAAAGATTTACTTTAGGCGGAAGCCTGCTCAAGTCTTTTGTCATTTTAGGCCTGATCCAAAAGGCCTTCTCCACTTAGGTTGGAGAAGTAACACTCCTGTTGTCTGCAGTAGGCTTTGCCTCAGACACTTAAGTGTCTTGGAAGGGTTAGGAACCTGATGCAAATTCTTAATTTGGGACATCTGGTTTTAATGATTTCTTAAAATCTCCTTGGTCCTTCCTTTGTGCTACCGTAATTCATTTAAGTTTTACTTTTCAATACACATTTTCTATTTATAGCATAATTTTTCCAATGGGGAGCTTAACATCAAGCCAGTGCTGCATTCTTCCATGCACAATAACTAGAAATATTAAGCATTTTTAAGGCTCTTTTTGCATTACTGCATAGTTCAGTAACAAGGAGACAGAAGTAATTGTTGCAAGCTAAATATCTTTTGGGATTTGTATTCAGTATTAGAATAATTAAGTAGAATTGAATTACCGAGAAAGAGAAACCTCAGTTCTTTAAAATCTATATCAACAATATGATATTAATTACAAAAAAAAAATGTGACTGTTTACTGGAAGAGAGGCTTTTCCTTTGAGACTTCTTTTATTCCTTTTGGGGGAAAAACCCAACCCACAACACTACAATGCTGCATATAGCTGAAGATAGGATTGAGTGGTGTGAACATTTTGTGCTTAAGTCTTCCATGGGACTATTTGGATGTAGCAAAATGAATAGATCACTTCTGTTTGCAGACTAGAGACTGTTTTTTTTTGACATCTGATTCATTAGTTAATAATTGTGTTTTGTCTGTGGTATGCTAGGCAAGCCCAAAGCCATTTAAACACAGATGTTTCACTGACTCTACAATGAGTGTCATTTCAGCTTAATTTAGATTTCGCAAACTTCAGTGTGACTGCTCTTAGCATTCGTTTAGTTTGATGTCCCTTTCTATAACTTGATACCCTGGCTAGAGGTTGCTGCCACTAGCCTTCTCAACCCAGTGTTTAAGGCCACCATCAAAGCTGCTGACAAGACCATCTGCAAATATATCAACACAAAACAGGCTTGCTCAGAAGGATCTAAACTTGAAACAAAATTAACCCAGCTGACTTTGATTTTAACAGGGGTACTTCCATAGCAGCTCTGCCTGTATAGTAGAGAGGGAAATATGAGAGAGTAAGAAAAAGAAGAGAGAACCAAAGCATTATACATGTTCCTCTGGTACAGCTGTTTGAAGCACAGGCCTGTATACACCCAAAATACAGCAGTAGAATGCCATCTGGTGCTAAATCACTTTGGAAAATGTCCTCACTCTCACACATTTGCTCTAAGTTATCAAAAGGACTTTGGCACCAGATTCAGCTCAAGTTTTAAACATTTATAAAAGACATTGGTGAAGACATCAACAAAGGAGTTGACTTGACTCTAACAGCACTTTGGCACTGGATGCTGCTGGATGCAGGCAGTAATTTTGCTGAACAGGATACTGTGTGATTTAATGTGGTTCAATTCGAGGGCCAGTCCTGTTCGATACATTTATCAATGATCTGGATGCGGGAGTTGAATGCACCATTAGCAAGTTTGCTGATGATACCAGACTGGGAGGTGCTGTTGACACTCTTTAGACAAGAGGCCTTGCAGAGGGATCTGGATAGTTTGGAGCATTGGGCTATGATTAACGGCATGAAATTTAAGAAGCCGAAATGCTGGATTCTGCACCTAGGATGGTGTGATGCCAGGCAAGTGTAAACTGGGAGAGGAGTAGCTGGAGAGCAGCCCTGCAGAAAGGGATCTGGGGGTGCTGGTTGACAGCTTATTGAGATATGAGTCAGCAGTGTGCCCTGCCAGCCAAGAGGGCAAACCGTATCCTGGGGTACATCAAACACAGTATAATCCGCTGGTCAAAAGAGGTGATTGTCCGGCTGTATTCAGCATTGGTGCAGCCTCACCTGGAGTACCTGTGCAGTTCTGAGCCCCACAATTGAAGAAGGATGTTAATGACCTTGAGCGTATCCAGAGGAGGGCCACAAACCTGATGAAAGGGCTGGAAGGAATGTTCTATGAGGTGTGGCTAAGGACTTTCGGCTTTTCTAGTTTGGAGAAAAGTAGGCTGAGGAGTGACCTCATTGCTCTCTACAGCTTCCTGAGGAGGGGAAGTGGAGAGGGAGGGGCTGATCTCTGCTCCCTGGTATCCAGTGATAGGACGCATGGGAATGGTTCAAAGCTGCACCAGGGGAGGTTTAGACTGGACATTAGGAAGCATTTCTTTACTGAGAGCGTGGTCAAGCACTGGAAGAGGCTTCCTAGAGAGGTGGTCAATGCCGCAAGCCTGTCAGTGTTTGAGGCATTTGGACAATGCCCTTAATAACATGCTTTAACTTGGTCAGCCCTGAATTGGTCAGGCAGTTGGACTAGATGATTGTTGTAGGTCCCATCCAGCTGAAATATTCCATTCTAATAAGAGTGGAGTATATCAGTTTCCCTGCTCCACAGTGACTTTAGCTCCATTCTTCATAACTATTTTCTCTCATTACCTGGGATATCTAAAGAAGGAACTGAAAACTTGAGACCTGTGTTCCTCCTGGTTGCTAGTTTGCTTCTTTCCTGCCACCCTTGAATGCTGTGCTGCCTTGCAGAGTGTTTTCCTGTGGCTGCTCCCAGCATTGAGCAAGCTGTAGAATCAGTGGCAATACAGTGCAGACAGCGCTGCCTTCAGAACCACGTGCCTCTGAAGTGCCTGCTTGTTAGACTGAAACTGTCATCTCCATCCAATAGTTGTTTAACTGTGGTTAACAGCCACTGCTTGAGATATGTTGTTCAACTGTATCCTATTGGACTTGTGACAGGCACTCTAACTATTTATACTGGATTAGCAAATCTATAGCAAAGCTGTCATGGCTGATTTAGTAAGTTTTCTCCCAGTGAAGCTTGTGTTGTTTTCAGTGAATAGAATCGGGTGTTTAATGATGTGGAATCTAGGAAAAAGTAATTTGTAAGGCAAGTGGCCTTGGATTGCTAAAACATCATGGGCTGCGCAGTCTGCTTACACTATGGCAGTACTAGGGGGTTTTGTGGTGGTGTACTCTACATGATTGGTTCACATGCTTGAAAGTCTTATTAGTATGCTTAATCTCTTGAGCAGAGTGAGGAGAGAATAAAAATTACACAAGTTGTGATGTACTCAGTCATAGCTGGTATTGAGAAGAGGGTCTGAAAGCAGTATCAATGGGCTGATCTGACAGTAGCTTCAGAAAGTGATGAAGTGATGGGTTGTGGTTCTACCACTTGAGCCTAAAGAACTCTGAATTTCTGTCACTCTACAGGAAAAAAAATAATCTTCCTGTGACCTGTTTTCTTTTCAGAGGGTTTTAGTTAAGATTTTTAAAGCCTATATTAGCAAAATGGATTATATACTGACAGTCCTGAAGTGCTAATAACTGAAGATGTAAATGAAGATGGCCTTCTTTTTAAAGACTATAATTTTCAAAGCAAAAGATATTATTTTTCAGTTCAGGTTATTCAAAAAAAGGATACACCCGATCGTTCTCTATTATGGTATTTTGTGCCAGTTTTGCAAAGTTGAAGAACTTTCAATATAAAGAATGGCTGTTTTTTATGAATTCTGAAGAGTGATGGATATTGTGGGGCTTACCATCTGTGTGATAAAGGGGAATTTTCAAGGTTAGCTGGGAGATGGGAGGAACACTGTAGGAAAGCTATTTGCATTGCCTGGTGTGATATAGTATTCAGGTCACCCAGTCCTTCAGGCACTGGCTTCTCCTAGTGGCTTACCTCTCCAGCAACTGTTTGCTTGCTTTTTCAATTGAGAACTTCAGCTTGTAACCTGCCTTTTTTCCATTCTTTCACATTGCAAGTAGGAAAACTTCAGCAGGCCAGATCCTTGCACAATTTATGCTCTTGGACATGAGTGCTATAATAGTAAATGGGTCTATGAAGTTTAAATTAATAATCTGAAAAGGTCTGGACTCTACAGTTCTCCTTCCAGACATGTAGGGTACATAAGTGTGAACAGTGATCAAGAGCTGTGGAACTTTTTCCTATGGCTGAGTAAAGCATTCAGCATCTAAACATTGCTTGGGTGAAAGTGGCTTCAGAACTGTCAGAAACAAGTCCGTAAATAAATGTCCTTGTAAGTCACTTTGATATAGGTTTATTCACTTTTCATATATTATAAATAATGCAAATTTAGTGTCCATCTGGACAGTAGGTTTTTGCCAGCTGCTACCAGACCAGCTGCAAAATTCACTGACTACAAGCAGTAGTCAGTTCACGCAGCTGCCATGTGCAGTCAGTGCCAAGAAGGAGCGTGCTGCTAATGCTCCTTCGAGTGCTTATGCTGGTGTGCTGTACTGGAAAACAGATTAACAAGGAGTGAGACATCAAGCAGGGAAAGTATGGGCTTACGTATGAGCATGCACCTTTGTTTTAAGAAGGTCGCTTGGAGAGAGAAGCCAGCTGAGATCTAATCACCTTTGCTTTCAGTGGCCCTCATGATTCTTGTTGTGTTAACTTGTTTTCTATTGTAATACATGTTGATGACATATTGTCTGCACTTTGTGTGGCATGTTGTAGTAATAAGAGATACACAAATGCGTAGAACCTCTACATACCTATGATTTTGATGTCTCCTTCTCGATGCTTTTGTTTTTCACTATTCTTAGTCTTCCCTGGCTTGTAAGCTGTTTAACTGAACGAAACAGTAGATACCCTTCCCTAGGGAGAGGTCCCTATCAATGCCTTCACCCTGTTTTGTCCCCTATGGTTTTGGATCCACTTGGCACTCTTAAATATTGGGGATATTCCCCATTTCCTTGAGCAACTGGTCTGCTTTCTTTGTCACTCAGGATTTTGTTGATGCTCTTCCAACTGCCTGGTGTTTTGGAATGCATGTCCCAGTGGACCTGAAGATGCTGATGAGGAGCCTAGGGCTAATGCTCTGTAAATTGAAACCGAGAGCTCATAGCAAAGGCAATTGAAACTGATGACAGGGGAAAATACAAGGTCTAAATTGGAGATGGATCCAAGATTATTGCAAGGTTTTTTTTCATTAAGAAGGTGTTCTTTACCTTCAGGGACAGATCTATGCTTTTTGACCACTGATATTTATGAAATTGGCTAATATATTTAGATCTCTCCAAACACAAAGCCTATGCTTTTGACACCCACTGTATATATTGGTTATATAAAGCAATGCTCAGTTACAAAAGGAATATAGCTTTCTAATAAAGAGTTCAGCTGGACAAATGTAGTTACCTTAAATTGAAAGCATCTGATATTCAGCCATGTTCTCCAGCTGCTTAAGGTTCAGGGCAGATTTTCAGCTGGCAAAAATCACTGTCAGCTTTTTGACTGCATTGGGTCTGTGCAGGTTAACATGAGCTGAGAAGCCAGGCATTACTTTGTTGTCTTGGTATGAACGTGTATGTCTGGGTGATTGTGCTGCTCCGTTCATGTTGTTCAGCGACCCTAGCACTGCCCTTGGGAGTTTTCAAGAACAGGAGGAGCAAGCATCTCGATTACTTATTCTGTCTTCTTCCAGACCACAGTGCATGTTCTGGTGGGAATTAGTCTTCTCTGCTACAGAAAACAGCATCATAGTACCTTAGTGGGGAGGCATGCATAAATGTGTATACTTAACTATGAAATGCATAACTAGCCTCTTCAGCAGTAAACTTTTTTAAAAGTCCTGATTCTGGGAGATTGGTATGTTATTGGTGAGTGATTCAGAGTTTTTCTTAATGGCAGTCACGTTACACTTCATAAAAAGAGGGTTTTTTATGAGGGGGACTAGGTTATACTAGGCTAGCACGCAGCTCTGGACATTTCAGGTTTTGTGTTCAGCCCTCAGTCGCAGTGGTCTGGCTTTTCATACACTGGATATGGGGTCTGTACTGAATCCTAGACTTTGGGAAATACAGATCATTGCCTCAATTTCATGGCTTGCCCCATTTCTACATTTTCACTTTGCTTTCGAAGGCTGTTAATATTTCATCATGTAAACTTTTTGCTGCTCCACAGTGGTTTTAATCCAATGGCTTTCAGTAATATACAGGAAATTTGCCATATAATGAATCTGGGTTTATTAATTTTAATAGAACTCTTATGATAGGAGCTGAATCCTGAATGTTTTTAATTGAATTAGATAAAGATTTAATTTTGCATTGATAGCAGATTTCACCCAGAGTGCTCAGGTGTTATGCATTGTCAGCTGAGAAGTGAACGTGTAGCGCAAATATGACTTGGCCAATATACAAAGCAAGGAGAAACTATGGGAATAGTTCTGCTGTGTCAGTGTGACTGCCCTTGGTTTTAAAGTTCAGGATGTGCTTTGCCTGCTCTACTGAATGAGAGCTCCAGTTCTGCCATGCAGTTCTGACTGTAGTGTGTTGGCTTTCTGTTTGTGTAAGCTCAGTGAGGAGAGGATATAAGGCATAATCTGGATAACAGAAAACACGCGTATCAAAATGGAAACCAACAGACATAAACAGAAGTGGTGTCTAGGTACTTGAAACAGTGCAATATAGAGGTATTAAGACACAGGATAATCTAAGTTGAAAGGACCTCTGATGTCTCCTGGTTGAAACCCTACTGAAAGCAGGGCCAACTTCAAAGATAATCTGTTTCAAAGTTGTATCAGATTGCTCAAGGTCATAGTAACATAATTCTGAATAACTGCAAGGCTGGAGATGCCACAATCTCTTCTGGAAGCATGAAGACACCCATTGGGTTCTTGTCTGTTATAGGAGTCTGAAATGAGACTTTGTCTCTTGTAGCTGTAAATATATTGAACAGAATATACTGGGAAATGCAACCCTGTTAGGTTTCTAGTCCTGGTTACCACCACATGTCCCCAGACAATCCTGTCCCAGGTTACAGTAATAAATACTTACAGGTAGTAAACAGGAATGGGTCTACGTTAAAAGTGATGGCTGTATTGCATCTGAGGTTGGAAAGCTCTCTGTCAAGTACAGAATCTTATTCACAAGGGTTTGAGTTGCGAGAATCAATTCTTTGCAGTTGATGTTATCTCTGTACTCTAAGCTCATTTTAGAATCATAGAATTGTTAAGGTTGGAAAAGACCTCTGAGGTCATCTAGTCCAACCATCAACCCAACACCACCATGCCTACTAAACCATGTCCTGAAGTGCCACATCTACATGTTTTTTGAACACCTCCAGGGATGGGGACTCTACCACTTCCCTGGGCAGCCTGTTCCAATGCCTCNTCATCCAGATCATTGATAAAGACATTAAACAAGGCTGGCCCCAATACTGAGCCCTGGGGAAAAAACAGAACAAATAAATGCTAAAGTTGTTCCAGTTATATGATCTCTCCTAATGAAGAGAAGGATTAAAAAAAAAGGGAGAGTTTAGCCCCCTAGGCATTTGTGCAAGCCCAGTCAGCACAGCAATGAAACTTGCCTTTCCCCAGCCCTTAAATTAGGATTTCTGGGGTTACTCTGCTGTACACGGGATGTCCTATTCTGAAGAGACATATGCTGGAAGGATTAGGAATAGAAGAGCTATGAGGCAGTCAGAGCTGGAAGCCAGTGCAAAGGCTTACCAGATTTTGGAACATCTGCATGTCTGACACTTCCTTGCTAGTCCTGCTCTGTCCTCTTCTGACGTCCAGATGTACTTAAGTTTGCTTTTTGGGGCAGCCTGTGTAAGGATGGTCTGTTCCATGGCCTCTGTCAGATTCATTCAAAAAATGCTGTGGTGACAGATTCCATATTCAGTCTGAAAGAAAGAGCTATTCAAGATTACCTTGCTTTTAGAGATGTTCAAAATCTGCGTGTTCCCATTGGGAGCTTTTTTCCAAGTGTCTTTGGAGCTAGACTGTTATTACTTTGGGAGTAGGGCCTAGACAAACTGAAAAAATGTTATTTAGTGCTATTCATCTTTTTCTAAAAGAAAGAATTACAAATAGTGGTTTCAAGTTGCTTTTTTACAAATGTTCCTGCAGACAAGAGAATTCTACCAGTTAATGAATCAGCTCAAGCTGCTAAAATTTAGTGATGTCCCAAGCATTTAAATCATTTTAGTGAAAGCAAATCTTTCATTAACCTACTGTGAGTGTAGGTGCAATGCTTCTTGATGTGAGTAGATAAAAGGAAGGTGGAAGAGTTTTCTTTATGCGAAGGAAATTATACAATTTCAGATGAGCATAAGTCTCCTGCAATACTTACTATATTTACCCACCATTGTAATATAAGTGACTCTGGGGAGAATGATACTTTCTAATTAAGACATAAAATTTTGGTTCTTCTATTATAATTATTTTGAGGCAAGTGAAAACACTATATAGAAAATTGGCAGAGTTCTTTCAAAATTGAACCCAACCTGGAAGTATTTGTCCCAAGTCCTAAGTGCTAGAGCTGGTTGCTTCTAAAGATTCAGAACTTCAGCTACCCCCAGTTTTACAGCTTTCATGTTTAGCTGTCCAACGTATATGGAGAATGAAATGTGCTTTGGGCTGGTCATTCAAATAGCTTGTTTACTGCAGTCCAGTGTCAAAAACTACTGAACCCCAGGATCTGTGCACACTGAGATTTTATAAGACCTCCATGTGTTTATGATGGACTCAACCAGCCCTCAGAACTGAACTTCCTCAGATGCATTCAGCTTGGCCCTGTTTCTATTAAAATCCATTTTGTGAGAACAGGTGCTAACATCAGCTTGTTACTAGGTAAGGCTAATGAGTTGGAGACATCCGTCATGATGACAGGGTGGGTGTTGAAGCCCAGTAATGGATTTTGATGGCCAAAATGTGTCATTATGGCCCCTAATATGTGACCTGGAGGACTTTATTGCAGCTGTAGAATAGGACTTTTAAATATGAAGCATATTTCTAAGAATTTACAATTAGTCAAAGATTGCTTTTGAAGAAAATACTGCAATATAAAGTAGCTAATTGAACAATATAAGCTATAAACACCTCAGGGAAACTCTTAAAGGACACTTTTAAAGCCAACTTTAGAAATTTGCTGGGCTTTTTTTGAAGTATTCCTGCCTCTAGCAACACTTCTTTCAAAACTTGACAGGCAATGAGGAGATTGGAGACAGAACTTTGCTTCCATGAAAGGAAGCAGTAAACTGCCACTGACTCCCACTGCTGGTCCGCTTTCATGAAACAAGGAGGTAGAGAGAACTGACAGACACTAGTGGAGTGGGGCATAACTTTTGGAGCCTCAGGAGGCTTTGTTTTTGTGACTTTGTAAGTTAATTTTGCATGAGAGGAAGGGGGCAGGGGGGAGAAAGCATGTGTTACTTTCCACTGCTCATTTTTGGATCTAGGTCTGTATGGCAAGAGGAACAAAAACGATCATGAGATTAATACATAAATTTGAGGAAATCTTGGCTTTAGTACAGCCATTGATGAAACTGGCTCTTCATCTCTGTAGGGCCAAGGCTTCACCTCTAGTTCATGCAGTGTTTGTACCTTTTGTCAACTTGCTTAATCTTTACCTGCTTCACCTGCAAAATGGAACAATATTTGTGTAGTTCCCAGAAACCAGTTGTGGTTGCAACATTCTCTGCAATCAGTGGATTATGTAGGTTGAAGATATTACACTGGTTCCATTGGGGATTTTTTGTCAAACTACAAATGGATCATTATTCAAATCAGTGATTTCTAAAGCTGCCCAAAATTACCTACTCTTTTCCTCAGTTTCTCTGTTCGTCAGAGTATATTGTAAAAATGAAACAAAGTTGTTAGAAGGCACATGTTTTTAAAGTACTTCAAAGTTGACTTCACACCTTCTAAAAATGTTTGCTAAAATTTTGCAGTTTTCATTTTGGATTTATTTCTTTAAAGTTTATTACTTTTATATATTGCTCCTTAATTACAGTAGGATTTTAAAGTATATTTAAAGTTTATTTAAAACTACTTTTCAGTTCTCTTGAATTCTGTTAGCAGTGAATGAACATTTTTGGACAAAATTTATTCAGTTTTTACGTAATAAATGAAAAATAACACCTCTAAATGAACTAATTTTTATGATACTGAAATATGTTGGACAAAAACATATTTTAAAAATGCTGACCAACATTGCTCTTTTAATGGAAAATCCTGTTCACTGTAGTGTGCTAAAGTGGTGACTTGGGCCTGACCTCTTTTAAAGTGGTCAGTGTAGTTCCTCACAGGGACTTTTAAGATCTTGGCTTTCCCTGGTGAAGCAATTATTCTGATGATGATTGTGATCACTCTTAGGATTGAGATCTGTAAATCACCCAGTTTGTTTGAATTCTTCCAGTCTTTGCTTAGTGCAGGAATGCAAGGAAAGTCTCTATGGAAATCACTATTCACACTCTAACAGCTGCTATGGACATATTCCGAACATAAATAGAAGTTATTGAAGCCCCTGTGAGCTGCTGGCTCTGGTGCCGTGGTTAAATAATTCACCATCAGATTAAAGAGCTGATTTGACAGACTTGAGCAGCTATAGGGAATTGCTTAGATATTGCCAGTGTAATTTTACCCGTATAGTAGGATTAATTATAAATCCCAATCAGGTTGCCTTTGGAGACAATGAAAATTTCAAATGAGCCCAAAATAAGGCTAGAGATTTGGGCTGAGATTTCCAATGTTACTTAAAGTATTTGGGAATTCAAATCCCACTGAGATGAGAAACTGGGCATCAAACACTGTAGATGGCTTGCAAATCACAGTCTTGAATTTTAACAGTGATCTTTCAGTCCTACTGAGCCTTGTAATAAGAGGTATAAAGGAAATAAACAGGGACTCTGACCCGAGTCTGGCATCTTTGTAAAGGCAGGCTATGCCAGAACACATGTGCAAAATCGCAGGCACATCCTCAGACTCTGCCTAATAGGTCAGAGTATTTGACTTCCAGTGATGTACTGTCTTTATTACAAAATTACTGATGGGGCAAGGAGCTTTAATACGTTAATAATCAGTGCCTTAGGCCAGGTATCAGGTGGTTTTTATTATGGTAGTCTGTGTGGTCCCACATTTAACTCCATGGATACAGAAGGAGAGAAACCACTGTCACCTTCATTTATTTTTCATTTCAGATAGCTGAACCTTTCCGATCTCTGGCCCGTCTCTATTGCTAAGCAGTTCCCTTCTGCATTATTTCAACAAATAGGATCTTAAGAGATTTCTGGCCAGAGATGGTTAATTATTTGCATATGGACAACACGTTGTTAGCACCAAAGCAATTGTGATCACTCTATCTTTATTTTCATTTTTTTAATCAATGTAATAAACCCCCCCACAAGCAACTCAGCACTATTTGATTTTAATGCCTGTTAGCACTGGAATGGACTTCAAGTCAATTAGCACTATATATATCATAATATATACATCAATTATATATATACACATATATTTAATTATATATACATCAATTAGCACGTATATATCATGATGAACTTATATCCTGAAGGAAGCAGATAATGCCTCATCTTAAAATAATATTTAATTAGGAAAAACAGAAAACAAAATTAGCAATGGTGTTTCATCTTTAAAATAATGCAGAACAGCAGAAAGTGCTGGCCTATTTGACTGCATTGCTCAAGAACCAATTGTGTGATGTGGGGCAAAAGGGACATTAAAACATTTTAACGTGGTAGTTTAGTACTAGTAAAATAAGAGCATGTTTTTTAACTAGACTATTTTCCCTTTTTATCTTTACCTATAGACTTGCATGAGAATCTAATTTTTCCTTAAGAGAAGAGTCAAGTTCTCAAGGTAAAACTAAATTGATCTTGAAAATGCACGTAGAAGATGCAAAACAGGAAGAGCGATAAAAGCAAACCCAGATTTATTATTTTTATGAATCTCTTGATTTGGGTGGCCTGGTTCATGATCTTTTAATTTTTGGTGTAGGCAGTGCAGTATTCCCCGGTGCTTTATATCTTTCTTGAGCTGTACATGTGCTGTTAATTCACACCAGACCCTGGAAAAAAAAAATGAGCTCATTCATAGGTAGAAAACTGACAGAATCTAAATGATTTGCTGAAGTCTTGGTGCCCACAAGAGCAGAAGTTGGTGCCCTGCTCAGAATTTCATCTCTCCCAGGCCCAAGGTTCTTGTTTCTTAGCAGTAGGTCAACTTTTCCCTCCTGTCTCTCATCTCATATTCAGGTTTCAGGTAAGTTTCCTTTTCTTCTCCCTGGGCTCATTTTTTCCCTTCTTTGTGACATAAGGAGGTCCTTCAAAATATCTCTTAGCCTAAAAAGAATCCCAAGATTTTTTTAAACACAGGGAGGTATTTACAGCTCTCAAAACATATTTGAAAGAATAAAAAGTTAATCTTGTATGTCTTTATAACCTTATTGCCAGGTGAGCTTTCTGGTGATTTCAGCTGGCTTTGGTATAAATTGGCATTACAGTGATTCTCAAAAAACAGGTTCATTTCTTTGAATACTTAAACAGGTGCCTGGTTACCAAATTTCAAACTTTAAAATGTTGGCTTTAGTTGTCTAGACTGGGGAGAGGAAAAAAAAAATTAACATCCTGAGTAATGTTTCATTTTCCATGGAGTGTTAGGGGCTAGCCACTGTAGCGATTTCCTTTTCAACAGGCAGGATAAGTTCTGGGTTAATTTAAGCTTCTTCTTTAATTGTCTATTTCTTCAACGGACTCCTTGCATCCACTCCAATTTTGCAGTGCCAGAAAGTGCCAGGGAATTCAGCACCAGTTGTGCCTCTAAACTGCCTTGCTTGCTTTGCTGTTACATTCCTTACAGAGAAACCACATTTGGAGCATTTGCTTGCCCCAATTCTTCAAGCTCCACTTCAGATGTACACACAGAAGTGCCCTTTGGGGGACTATGGTAAGGTTTGCACCTCTAAATTGATCTTTGTTACAAATAACCTCAAAATTCAGTACTGCAGATGATACACAACTTCAAAGATCATATGGGCTGTGTATTAAAAGGCATTAGCATCTTGTCAGCACAACAGCTTATTTCCAGATGATCATAATTAGTAGTTTATTTAAACAACATGTTTCATAGCTTTACATTGTCATTTTACTTTGATTACCGGGAATGAACTTCAAAATAACTGGTGTTGCCACAGGTGCAAGTTCTGACTGGTCTGGGCAGGCATTTGGTCATGTGAACTGCACTTAGCTGTATTTTTTACTGCCCTAAAAATACAGTCTTCTAATGCTGGCAGCCTAGAGGTCTGCTCCTTCAAGTGCTCACTGTGAAGAAACTGTTTGCTCCAAAGAGATTAGTAAGCATTGGGATTGTGTGGGATTGGTGAGGCTGAGCCCACCAAAAAGAAAACCTTTGTGTGCTTTATGAATAGCTCCCATGCTAATACGGCCCAGGGCATAACAAACTTGGTGGTTTTGGCATATTATCAGTTTGTTTGAATGTGAAACTCAAACCTTGGAGGGTGTGAACACAGATGTGAACCAAAACCACCAAAACCAGAAGAAAAGTTTGTACAACCCCATGAGAACTGAAACTAATTTTTTGTACTGTTCTTGTCTGAAAGTGAAATGAATCAAGAAATAAAGCCTTCATAGTACCATCTTAGTGAAGAATGATGCAGACATTAAAAATGACTTCTAAAAATGTAATGATCTGCTCTGAGTGTTCAGCAGGACCACTAAGAAAGGAATAGAGTCAAGCTTGGGGGCAGGGAGGAAGCCTCCACCATTTTGAGTGAGGCACACTCAAATTATGATTCAGTTTCATACTAGACTGCTGCAGTTCAATTTGTTGCACTGAGTGAATGAGAAACTCAAGTTCTGGATGCTTCAAGGGTTGATATTCCAACCAGAAATTGGATTCACTCTTCCACTGTGGGTCCCTCAATTAATAAAATGAGAGTCCATTGCAATTGAATGGCCTCAATTTCTTTTTTTTTTTTTTTGAAGAAAGGAATGTTACAGTCCCCTCTTCCTTCACTTCTTCGCTTATCTCTCTTATTCATTAGTAATTTACATTTATCAAGTATTCAAACATATTTAGGACCAGATTGCAAACTCCAGGGGAGATGGATGTTAACTAGTTACATGAAGAATCAGTAAGCTTCCTCATGTGGGTTCATAGTCCACAGCACAAGATTCACTAATACACCCGTAGTGATTTAATTGTGAAAAATATTATTAATCAATTACTTGATTAATTTCATTTCTTTCTGAGACAAGTTTGAAAATTGCATTGTGGCAACAGAAAAGAGCTCCAGCAAAGATTGTACTGTACCAAGTGCTGACCACAATCAGAAAAAGAGGATAGTCCATGTTCCAAAAGGCTTATAGTCAGTGTAGAAACTGCAGTGCATGGGCAGGAAAGCCCCATAAAGACAGTACTGAACACAGTATCTTCCAGGCATTACAGCAGAGTATATGGAGTGATGTAGAAAACAACAGTCAAATAGCTTTACAGTTACTTCCTGTCATACATGAAAGGTCATGTGGGATAAAGCATGAGGAGGCTTTTCTGGAAGCATAACAAGAGGGTAATGAATGCTTGCATTGCAAAATGGGGGGCAGAAAGCTGTCGTCATGACAGAATATGAGATGATAAAAGTAGAGTAAAACTTGTCCTTGAAGGCCTTGAAGTAAAGATAGTGTCTTACCCAAGTCCTTTCTAATAAAACCTGATCAAAGTTGAAGAGCTATGTGAGACTCAAAAGAAAAGATTCTTTTTTTCTTGTTTGATGATTGCTGTGTAACTAATTGCCTGCTTTCCGAGTGTCCTGAAATTCCTGGGAAGTGAATGTCATAATCCAGTATATTCAGAAGAGGGCAGCATCAACCTAAACAACAAGTGGGGAACACATTTAATTGTAGGATTTCAATCTAAATGGGAGAGATTCCAAAAGGTAACACAAATACAATTGTTAAGTTTATTAAAACCAGAATCTAGTTTGTATTCTGACATTAAGACAAAGAATCCAGAATTATGGGAGTATTATTGTCTCTGTAATTAAATGATATTTGTTTTGTTATCTTCCAATAGTAACACATTCGTCAGAGTAGTGGTTACTGCACCTTAGTTATGCTTAAGACACCTACATCCCTCTAATTACAGATCTTTTGAAATAAAAATGGAAATAAATGTAAAAAAGACCAAAATTCTGCACATTCTGTGACTGAAATGCTACTGAAGTCATAGCCACAGCTAATGCAAGTTAGGCATCAATACAGGTGGTGACACACCAGTCCTGAGAATCTCAGTAGGAAAGCTCTCAAGAACATCAGTTTGGTTTTGGATCAGGGATTGAGTCAGATGCAAGATTTGTACCAAAACAGTCAAATACTCATCTAATTGCATGGTGGTCTTAGGCTTAAGTGAATTTGCTAGAAGTTTTGACTGAACAAGGACTGGACTGCGTCCAGTGTTACTGGGTTAGCCATTCCTCGTCTAGCTGCCCATGACTAATAACATTCCATGTGATGAGTTAAATTCTCTTCCCACTGAATGGGTCCATATGAGATTTTACTCATTTTACCACAGGATTTTACTTTAATAAAGCACTTGCAGATATGCCCAAGTCGCACTGATGTCAGTAATGCTTACATATACACTGAAGTGTTTTGCTGAGAGGAGAACTGCAAAAGGAAGTCCAAATC
Organism: Scopus umbretta; assembly: GCA_013400535.1. Taxonomy (NCBI): domain Eukaryota; kingdom Metazoa; phylum Chordata; class Aves; order Pelecaniformes; family Scopidae; genus Scopus; species Scopus umbretta. The sequence goes on from VZTL01059746.1 coordinate 36,512, forward strand.
CTTAGGTCATCAGTGTAGCAAGACTGTCAGTCTGCACAGTGGCCATAGGTCATCTAGGAAAAACAAGTCTAGAAGATTTTATTGTAAGAGTTAACTAACTGTATTCTGAATCGGGACAGGAGGAGATAAAAATATACATTGCAAACACTATTGTTCTCCTGCTGACTGCATTTTTTAAGTGTCTGGGTAATTGCAACTTTTTTCCTGGATGCATTTAGAGTTCTTTGGCTGAGGAAGGTGCATCATATTTCACTTGATTCCTTTCTTAAAGGCTAAAAGAACTGGAACATGTAAGCAGTTCTATTTTGTGAATCTCAAGGAGGGTTATTTAACCTTGAATTATGTGTCAAAATCCTGTTTCAGCATAAAGACTGCATATGTATATGCTTAATGAGTAAGACCCTAAAGGTTTGTAAAGAACCTAAGTTTATATACTCCATTAAATATGATCTTCACAGGCTAATTAGTTAGAAATTTCACCCTTGCTTATAGTATACACCATTTTATGGTCAATAACAGTAAAATCTATGTAAACCATGCTCTTTATTAATAAACATTATGTGCTTCTGGCTTTCAAATAAGGAAATGGATTACTTGTTTTTCTCTTGTGACTGGACTGCTGGCATAGTAAAATCCAAGCAATTAACATTATGGATAGATCACTTCATGTGAGATATGAAAGCTGTACGGATAATTTTGTTTTCTATAAAAATAAGGATGCTAGTACTGTGAAGAAAAATTAGATCAGCAATATCCAACCTCAGATACTTCAGGGAGGGTCCGAGGTCTCTGTGGATCAATATTTAATAGTATGACTTTCCCCTGTATGTTACTGGTTTGGATCCAACCAAGTTTAGTACTAACTAGAACTGGTTGTTTTCTACTTGTTTTTGGGTAGGTTCTGTCCAGTTTTAGTGACTAATGCATATAAATCTAAAACCTCCTCTACAAATGGCACCGTTGGCCTTGCTAACTGAGACACTGAAATGGAGCAATCCTGGATGTGCACCACCCTCCCCACCCCTGCAGGGGCCTCTCTGGGTTAGCATTTGAAACAAAATGGTGAAATGAATGATCTCTATTGAGCTGTAAACTTGATAAGCGATAAGCTGAAGGCACACAGACATGATCATCCCTTCTATTCCAGTCCAGGAGCTCCCCAGATGATGTGTACTTTGGCAATGTATATTAATGATCTTGGGGATGTTTATAAATGATCAACTCAACTTTTCAGCTAGTAGGATTTTCGGTTTAAGCCAGCAGAAAATACCGGTGACCTAATGTTTGTACCCCTTACTGCCCCAGAGAGTGATATTACTGAAACAAAAAGGACACTCATCCTGGAGTGGCAGGGTTACTATGTACAGTAGCAGGCACGTATGTTATATACAAAGACCTACAAACACATGGCAGAGAACAAATATATTAAACAAAGGTCTCTTGTGATAGCGGTCTCTTCCTTAGCCACAGTCTATAAACAGATGCTGAAAATATTTTAATAAGTCAGTTAGAAAAATCAAGCTAGTAGCTCGTGTGACTATTAATAAGAATTTAGATTGCCTTTGTACTTTACAAATATAGTTGTTTAGCACCAAAAGAAGACTTTGGACTGGATGAAGAACGACTGCTTTTTTCTATAGAACTTGTCATGTTGGCCCTGCCTGAAGAAAGCAGAATTTTCAACTGTCTATGAATATGGTTTTGTTTAAAATAATAAGGTTAGCACATAGTGCATCTCCCTTCTCCCTCCAAAGATGTTTCCTGAGCACCGAACATAGATCTATGGAAAAGTACGTGAGCCAATATCCAGCTGAGAACTAATCACATCAACACTTAGAAATGGAGCTGTTAGGTATGTATTCCATTCTTCCATTTTCTTGTTTACCAAGTACAAAGTGTATTTAGAAGGGCACCAGTTCAGGAAACTTTTCCTACCTTTTTCTGTCCTATAGCAGTTCCTCTAAAATACCTATGTTGAATTAACTTTATGGGTCACTATTATTGCTGAGTTGGGAATCCTGGGAATTATGAAGGACGAGTTAACCTTTTTCACGAGTGCTTTTCTCTAAGCAGCTTTGCAGTCCCTGGAGCATCTAAGGATACTTTTTTGCATTACTTCTTCGCTAGGCTGTACAATGGCCAGTCCAAGGCAGAGCTGACTCATGTGGAAATCAATATCTCACTCCTGTGTGCTAGGGCAGTGCCTAGTTGTGAAGCCATATATTTTTTTTTCCCAGAGTTTATATCAGATTCGTGTGTGATCAGTTCTCAAACAGGCATCAGGTACATCCAGGTGCTGTGAATATGACTGAAAGGACCCTATGTGGTGGATGGATAGATGACGTTCTGCAGATGAAGGGCAAATATTGCCCCTCATGTCTTCTCCTTTCTGTATCAGTTTTTCTTCCTCTAAAACAATCATCTTCTGATCATTCACATTTTTAGATGCATTCAGAGAAATGGTATTTCTTTTCCAAGACTCCTATGGCTGTTCCTGATCCCTTAATCTCACAGGTACCTAGCCTTCTTCAAGTTCTTCCCCAGGCTGTGGGACCTAACTACGGAAGTCCTACTGTATTCCATGTGCTACTAGAGCAACCTAGTTTAGAGAATCTAGGAACATAATACAGGTATAGGCAGAACACAGCTTTTTTCAAAATACAAGCTTGGAATGGGACATTAACCAAGCTGATTTTATGCTCCTCAGTTTTAAAGGAAAGCTGCTGCTTCTGAAAATGTGTTTCCAAAAGTAAATCACTTTTTCTCTAGAGAAGCAAAGGGAGGTGTTCAGATCACAGAGCTGAACTTCCATCTACAATAGAAATTGTCTCAGTGTGCTAAAACGTAGGGGCTGTGAGCTTGAGTGGATGCTTTTGTTGCTGAACATGATAGCAAAATCATATTGCTACTTGGATGATGGATTTCACTTAGTAGGCAGCCACCATCTTGTTTACAAGGAAATCTCAACCATTAGTGTGTATGCACACTGCTTATGGTTGGCTGGTTGGCTTTTAGCAGAGATGACACAAAGAAGAAATGAGACATATATTGGATTGAGGTAAGCAGTCTCTATTACCACAACTGTATTGCTAACTTATGTTTAATTGCTCAGCATTTATGAGGTTCATGGTTTATTGTCTTTCTTGCCACACAATAGGCTGGGCAAGTTAAAAAAGCTCCAAGTTTCAAAGGCTAGAGTTTTGGGTGCCTGCCAGCACTGATCTGTTTAACAAACAGGCAGCAGGGTGCTTATTAGTAGGTTGTGGTTTGCTAACCATGAAGCCTGTGGGGACAGATGCACTGATCAAATAGTGAATCTATAGATCAGTAAGCCCATTAGATGAAAAAGGGGAGCACCACTGAGTATAAATATATTTTTCATAGGCTTCAATTAGGCCACCATAAATGACTCTTGTAACTCTTTCTGTTGACCCAGCAGTCTAAATATTAAACATTAGTATAAGCAACATTTGTTCCAAATTGCCTCTCTTAGAATTTCCCAATGACTTATAATTACATAGTACTTGGTAGTAAAAGAACAAATGCCAAATTGCTCATTATTTATATTTATTTCACTGTAACAAATAGTGCCTACTCACAACTGAAGGTGCTTATATATTATTCATAAAAGCACAACAAAAATTGGCAGTTAATCAACCACTGCCCAAGACCAGGTGATTAGTTGGTCTGAATTGGCATGGTTCTATGGAAGCTGAGATGAGTCTATGAGTTCCCTGACGTCACTGGGGCTATGAAAATTTCTAGTTGTTAAGGATCCAGCCTAAGGACTCTGCAAATGACACTTCGCCCTTTTAATTTTCCAGCTTCATTTGGAACAAATGAAGCAGCAGTCAATGAAACTTCAGCCATGAAGTTTCCAAGAGCAGATTTTACTATTTTCATTACTTGAACTTCTCTGATGATGGATTTTTTTTTCAATTGTTTCTGCCTGTGAATCCCTTGTGAATTCTTTGTGATTAATTTTCATGGTGTACCTTGTCACTTAAGTCATGTGTCAAGGTTCCCTCTTCCTGACTGCATACCTGCTGAACCCATGGCACTTCCATGACTTGAGCATTTCCAGTCCTGCTCCTTTCTATCAGTGTTCTTGTGAACTTGGTTTTACTCTTATAAAAGTTCGCAAGGAGAAAGTGAAAGATACTGTAATTCCATTAAACCATCACTTTTTTAATGTAAAAATCTGTGAATTCTTTTTGTAGTGAGTACCCAATTCTGGTTTCAGTTGCCTCCTCCAAGAAAGATTAGTAGAAAAGAAAGACCTGAAAGAGTATTTTGAAGGTTGATCCTAGATTATTTACATAATAAAGAGGAAAAAGAAATTAATTTCTACAGCTGAGACTTCTGTTGGAAATGCTCAGAGGCAGAGAACAAAACCAAAGTACTCTCCTCTCGGCCTCTTTCCACTCTGTTGTCAGCATCTCCTCTTTGTTTTCCTTCTCTTGAGTAACTCAGGGCTGCCCTAAATTTTGAGTAAAAAAAGCAGACCACAAAAGAAAACATGATGGCAGTATTCTTTCAACAATTGTCTCAAGCTTTGCATGGTTGTCATGAATTAACGTAGTCAGAAGGTGCTGGTCATTGGCAAAAAAGTCGTCCTAATCTGTGCTTTCCAATGTGAAGAAAAGTGATGTGCTGCACCAGTTTGTAAAGGAATCGATACAAATGGTATTATTAGAAAGATATTTACTTTCAGATCTTTGCACACTGCCAGAGAAACACATATTTACATAATATAAGATGTAATCAGAACCCATGGCTTGACTTTGCAAGTTATCAGTTTGAATCTATTTAAAAGTCTACAATGATGTTAGTGGCATGCAGCTTTATTCTGGGTCTCACCCTGGCAAGATACTTAAGTACCTAGCAAGTGTTACATATTTCAGTAGTTCCATGCTGACATGATAGAGTGTTCAGTTCAATGTGTCCTTATATTGCTTAGGTTAGTGCAAAGTGGGGCTTTGCACTAGTGGAAGTGTTACCATGTTCAGCCCCAATGTCATCAGCTCAGCAAAATTTAAAAAAAAAAGTCAGGTTGGCATTTTCAGAATGTGTGATTTACTTGGATGTTTCTTACCCCTCAATTACAAGTCTACTTTAAGTCATATCATCTAAGGGCTACATTAGCTCTTTTTAGGTAGGAAACCAGAGTCTATTACTCTGAGGCTAAATTAGGTCTAAAGGCCAGATTAATAAATAATATGATTCACTTTCCAGAATTCTTAAATGTCGCTAGGCAAGTATACATCTGTGAGGTTTATTAGGCTCATTATTCCTGTGCAGAAGTGACATCTAAGAGCACAAACAGGAACAAAGACTAACTGCAAAAAAGCCTAATGCTAATGCATAAAACCTACATACCACTGAATATAGGGCAATCTAAAACCCAGGAATCTATATTACAAGCATCTTTATTTTTCAAGCTGTAGCACTCCAGGGAAATGCAATTACTCTGTGACCCGTATATTAAGTTGATCCTTAAATTAAGGTATTTTGCTTCCTATTTTCCTTTTTGAGGGCCAAGGACTGCAACCCAGCCAAAACAACCACTCACTCCTCCATGTGTGTGAGCACCGACAACCCTGTTCCCCAGTCCAGTTTACAAGAAATCTGTTTTCAAAGCTGATGAAGTTTCAGATGCATTGAGTAGTCGAAGGGTAAGAGCCAATAGGCCTCACTGTGTTGGCAGACTTTTCTACAATATTCCCAGAAAGAACTGGAGGAAACAACTTTCTCTTTTTTTTTGTGTGTCAGAGGATGTCTGTAGCTGGATGAGACTCTTCCTGCTTGTACAGCTGGAGTAATAGGAAGTCCTTACAAAATGGCTGTGCAGGAGTTAATGCTTTTCAGTCACCCTGGCCCACTGAAAGGTCTCCTAAATAAAAAGCAGTAATAGTTTTTGCTTGCTAGAATTTCTCTTCAGAATAAACAAGAGAATATAAATTCCACACCTCTTCATGCCAATCTCAATACCTCTGGCTGTGGCCAGCAGTTAGCCCAGTATGGGAAAACCTCAGGTGCAGTAAGTAAGGAAGTGATGCGGAAATTAGCTCAACCCATAGTCTTTCTCCCATCTCAGGTCTTGTTTGCATGACCCCACACCAGAAAAGGGCCGGAATTATTTGGATTGCTCAGATAGAAAAGTCTTACACTCTGGTAAAATTTGCCATAGAGTGTGTTAACTCAGACTGGCTAAGCCAAGTTAATGACCTTGATTTAAAACATCAGAGAAAAAAGGCATCTTGGGTTTTAACTTGGGATAGTCCTTGCTATGAACTCCAAGTTACTTTATCGTTGTCTTGTTTTTGCTGGTATTATAGTCTCAGGTAGGACGTTCCAGCAACCCAAGCTAAGAACCTTTTCTTTTTTCTTTTTTTTTTTTATTTTTTTAATATTTTTTTTANTGGTGGAATCTCTTTCCTTTTTTTTTTTTCCATTTGGTTGGACATATCATTTCAACCTGATTTGCTAAGGGGTAAGTGTTTGCAGCTCCCAAGGGTTTTTGCTGAGTTGGAAATGCTCAGGACTTCTGAACCTGGAATATTTAATGGTGCATGGGAAAACCAAGAAAATATTAACACTCCAAGAATGCCACAGGCTGCATGTCTATAGACAGAAAGATGAAAACTCTTTTCTTCTACTAAACCCGTGGATTATAGATAATGCCATGAAACTGGACCAATGTTTTCATGAAAACAAGTCTCCTTTTTTGAATTCACGCCATCTTGCTTTGCCTCAAATGCTCTATTTGGCTGAAGTTCAGTAGGGGTATTAGGAACTGCTGCTAGCTGAATGCAGAACAAACTCTCACAGCCAAAATTAAGAACAGTGCTGTCTTCTGCAGGGTTTTTAAAACCTAATTAAAGTAAATACTTCGGAATGATTAAAAGGCGCACACCATTTTAAGATAAAAGTTTATTATAGTTAAAAAAGGAAGCTCTGTAATTTAAAATGGAAAGTTTATGAAGCTTCAGGATAAACCTCAGCTAGGAAAAATAACAGGTTTCAGATGTTCCAAATATCATACGTTAACCCCAAATGATCATTCTATAACACCAGTTTCCTTAGTCCATGGTGGTCAGAATTAGAACACCCACTCTGCTTAAAGGCACAATGCTCACTACAATCAGCCATTAATCACCCTATTCCAGTCCTGTACCAAGGCTTCAAGCTTCAAGATTTAAAAAGGGGATGATTGTGTATCTACCCCAACTAGATCTGATTTCATCATACCCGGGCCTGCTTTGAGCAGGAGGTTGGACTAGAGACCTCCCGAGGTCCTTTCCAACCCAAATGATCCTAGGGTTCTAACAAATGACTGCTAGAACAATACCTAATGAGAACAAACAGCCAGGAAATGGTGTATTTTGCAAGGTTGTTAGTATTCCAAGTAATGTCTGTGTATGACAGAGAAAGGGAGAGAATGTTCAAATGTTATCTACTTAAGAGTAGCTTTTATTTAATCTACAGAATCAGATTTATTTGGATAGTTGCTCTAATTGAATTCCAACTGACTACTAGAACCACATTGAAAGTTAACAACTATGTAATAAACTTTCTAAGCAACAATTAAGTGTGTTGGGGTGTCAAGTCTACAAATCTTTTAAAGGTACTATCAGAAAGGAGACAGAAAAAATAGTATCAGAAAGCAGTATAGTTAAAAGTAAGGGATTAAATGTTTTAAATCAGCCTTTTTTTTGTCCTTTTGGGAGCACCCTCCTGATAGTACGCAGTAAGAGACAGTGCAGGAGGTTGTTAATGGAAGGACCTGCAACTCACTGTTTGAGGCTTTCAGTGTACTGTAATTGAAGTCTCCCAAAACA
>VZTL01059761.1:0-57817 GCA_013400535.1 Scopus umbretta
ACAAACAAAAAACCACCAAAACCCATGCTCTGTCCAGTCAGGTGTATCACAAAAAACAATGCTGAGCAATCTCTGAAATGGAAAGACAAGTTACTTGCTCCACCTGCTCTGCTGGCTCACATTCTTGTCCCTGAACTTTACTTGTTATCACATCAGAAGCCGCCAACTCAGTTTAAGAAGCGGGTGTAAGAAGGTACCTAACTATAGCGTGCAAATCCAGGGCAGGCTATATACATGCTGACACACGAGCCCACGACACATGGATTCCACACCTTCAATGTACGGTGCAAATACGCCAGCCGTAGCTGTGGGCTTGAACTAGCGATTTCCACCTTTCAAGCAAATTTTCTCCGTGCTAATTTCTTTGGGAAGCAGCCACCAAAGACACCCTGAAAGGAAAAAATGTATGCTCAAATGCCAAGCACGCTTTTTTAAAGGTTTAAGTCGCATGCCTTTGAGCTGTGTTCATCTCCTTCCAGCCGTTAAACACAAACACCTGTTTTACCAAATCTGCGGTGCCGCTTTAACTGAAGACAGCCAGATTTCCTTGCGCTGTTTCCCAGGAATTGTGCCAACAGTAGGTCAGTATGGAAATGCACTTCCAGGGCATTTTTCCCTCTCTACAGGATGGTATTTCTCCTCTGAATTTGCTCACCAATTTCTTGTTTAACACTGGGTGGTTTTGATCCTACATAGTAATATAAGGATACATTAGGCAACTGCACAATGTCCTTCCCATCCCTCTCTCCCCTGCTTGGGCAAGCTGTCTAACCCACCTGCGAGCACAACCTGTGTTTGTTCAATGGGGACAAGAGCTCCTTCTGAAGGTCTTGTACACTTTTCTCTCCATCACTTGATTTCCATAACAGCTAGAACCTCTCACCTTCCTTGTACGCTAGGATACACTAGGAAACAAAATCAACAGACCGTATGACTGAGAGTATAATGAGCTATTCACACATACAGGCTAAATCTCAGAGCCTGAAAATTTTGAATTTCGGCATTTGTCAGTTTGGAGGTTGGTGCAACACCGCCTTCCTTTTTATTTATTTATTTTTTAAGCTGTGCACTGAGTTCAGCACAGACGTAACACATTCATTTGAGGATAAGGCTGCCAAGACTGCCTCCCGCTCACTTTAACCTCAGTCTTGGGGGTATCCCTTCCCAGCCCACATACCTGAAACGAGAAAATGGCGAGTCTCATTTCTAACTGACATTTTATGTCAATACAGACAGCTTGCTGCTTTTCTGAGCAATGATGCAGTCAGGAGGAAAAGTTCAGCTGTTTCCTCCCCACTGGACCTCCTCCACGCCAGCCTCGCTGTTTGAAAGGCTCTTCCCTGCAGAACTCCCCACTCTCCTCCTTCCCATCGCTTGCCTGACAGCAGCAGAGGACCACGCTGCATTTCCAGTCCTTTTAATGCCTCTGACTTAGTGTTTGCCATTTCTTCCTCGTGCCAAGAGCACCTGGGATTTCAAGGCCTCCCCTCTCAGCAGCAGCCAGAGATGCTATTTTTCAAGCTCAGAGGACACTGATTCATTCAGTCTGGTATGGTGCCGCATACCCCGACAGCCTGCAGCTCCCCGAAACCCCCTTCCCCCCAGCTGATCAAGCTGTTACACACACACACGTTGAACACAGTACCTGCCACAGAGTCCAGCTCTCCAAAACATAGGTAAAAAGTTCATATTTCTGCTGTTCAGGTGTTCCTGTGCTAAGGAGAACCTCCCATTGCCCCATGGTCCCTATCACTCCTGCTCCAGGGCTGCCAGCTCAGCTGCCAGCTCCCTGGGAACATTAACTGGTTTTCAATTTTTTCCCTCCTTTGTTTCATTTTTTTTTTTTCCCAAAAGTCTGGGAGGACAAACTCAGGACATTTAGAGAGCAATGTAATATATGGTTTGCTCCCCTGCAAAGGAAAGCAGGAAGAAGAGAGTGGTCAAAAAGCAACTGTTGCCCCAAGAATTGTCTGGGCAACCCTTCGCCCTCCCAAAAGCCATCAGCAAAAGTCTCACTTTTAGCAAAAGCAGTTTTCAGATCTTTTATGATGTCTTTTCGAATCTGCCTTTGCCTGGCTGCTGCTCAGGTAGAGACTGCTGCACGGTGGAGGATGACCCACGGACACCGAGTACTGAAACAGCCCATCCTAAATTTCTGAAGCAAGGAGAGGCCTGGGAATCACTGATGACAGGGAAGTTGCTGGGAACATAGTGCTGATAACAGTTATCTGTAGCAGCCATTTAAGAAAGTGCTGCACTTTGCTGAATAGATTTAATCCATTCTAGTAATGGCTGAATTGTCACTAAGGAAAGGAAATTAAAAACAAAACTTCTGTTGTCCTGCTTCCTCATATTGCAAAAGCCATTAGAAAAAAGTATTTGCTGTTGACAATAGTCATTCTTTGCACTGACCCAAATCTCACTGAAGTTTATGGGAACTCTTCCACTGACCTTAACTGGCTTTGGATCAAATCCATCGTTTGCTCCTTACGGAGGACAGCCAGACATTTAGGGTGCTAGCCTGGGGCCTACCAGACTTTTACTAGTGAGCAGCCATGGCCTGATGCTGGGATCCTTGGGCGTCCTTCCACCCATCTCATCCCTTTGAGGTCCCTCACTGCAGGGGCTGCTCAGCCCTTGGCCATGCACAGGCTGCAGCTCCACCTGCTTCATCAGGATGGTGGGAAGAGTACGCTGAAGTCTCCCCATACCATCTGCAGGGATCGCTGTGGGCAACGTGTGGTTATGGCTCCAGATGTGCTTTGCTTCATGGCGATCTTACTTCCCAACAGGCTCTATGCAAATGTCTCAGCAAGAGAGATTTGGGAATTCTTAATACGTACTATTTATGGGTGGGACAGCACTATCTATGTTCCACAAAACACTTCTAGAGCAGGCAGCAGGGGTGGCCAGGTCTGACAACCCCCTCCAAATATCCCCCCCACTCACCCCACGTGGTGAAGTCTGAGGGATGCCAGATGCTAGTGTGTTCTGGGGGATGGGGAGGCTGGCTGGATGCGGGATAATCCCCCAATCTAAGACTACTTCCAATATAATTTCTAGCAGTTGGTTGCATTATAAGTACAACCAGTGGAGGCTGGACTCAGAGGACTATAACTCCTGATAGGGTGTGTTATTCAGCATTTCATCCCTAGTATCCAGCCTTCCCTCCACTTCCCAACATTACAGACCACGTGGACATTTTGCTGAGGTTTCTTACAAAGTCAAAAGCCATGGGGAGCTGCCAGCCTCTCCGGTGCTGCTTTCATAAAAATATTTTCCTTTGCGCCAAGGAGGACCCTGTCCCTGAAGAGCCTCTTTCTCCCCAGGGGAGAGAACAGCTGCTACTATCATTATGGGCTTGTCTCCCTTAATTAAGCATCCACAACCACCGCTGACAGATGAAAACGGAGATCTTTTCCAGCCCTCTAGGAGAGGGATAGGATGGAGGCTCTGGAAGAAGACAGCAGTTCTCTCCCACAGTAGACCTGGGATTGCCTTTTAAGCTGGGAAGTGAGTTAAAAGCACCTGAATATCCCATTTAAAATCAAACACATCAGAATGGCCCAGTTAAAGGTGTTGAGTGGGAGGTAGCCCTTGCCTGAGGGAAGCAACCCTAGTGGGCCAAGTAGGATGAACACAGGAAGGTGCACGACAGCCTCTTATTTCTGAAACAGGATCTCCAAAATGGTTCTGTACTCCTCCTCTTCCTGGGTGCTCAGCAACCTTTCAGGAGCTGGTGTGACTCTGCAAGGTCACTCTCCTGGGAGTCATGACTTAATGATAAATGCCAAGTTTCCACTTTGTTCAGAGATGTCCACCTCTGGATTTGCTACTTTTTGATGGGGTTCATGCTTTCAAGAGGATGGACGTGCAGGTTCGGGTTTTTGGTTTTTTTGGTTTTTTTTTTTGTTGGTTGGTTGGGTTTTTTAGAATTTTTTTTTTAATTTTAGTTTTTAAATTAGTACAAGCCCCTTAAATTTCCATACCTTTAGCTTCAAGCTGCTTTTCTTTGTAAGCTTCCCTTCACCCTGGCTACACAAAGAAGGGGTTGCACTCAAGCAAGTAATTGCAATTGTCTCAGAGTAGTATTTCTAAAAGTCACACTGGCACTGGCACCCACTGGCACCTGCCCATCTCCAGTGTGGCTCTATTAACGAATTCATGGGGACTCTCTTCTCTGACTGTTTATTACCCTGCTTACAGCAATCACCTCCTGGAGGTGACTAACCCTTCAAGACCACATAGGTAAGTGCTCAGAAAATGAAACCAGTTTCAGTCAACTGAACTATTCCGGCTGGACCTGAGCTGGATTAAAAGGTTTATAGAGCTTGTTACCACCCATATGTTGCAAGTCCTGCCAGCTAAACTGCCAGTGCTGGCATTTCCAAGCTCAGTCCTGCAAAGCAATCCAAGTTAAGATACTCATGCTTTTAAAATAACCCAGCTGAAAGAACTGCTACAGGGGGGAATCCTACAGAGCACGTGACAGGAGGCTGGAAACAGCAATTTCCAAACCAGCAAACAGCACCTCATGCTTCTTGTATCATAATTTCCTAAGGTTTATCCTTATTGGAAAGTCCTGGCAAGTGAAATAGGTCAGAAAGCCTTTGACGGACCACTATGCCACTGGAAAAATGCAGCAGATGAAGTCAGGAGGCTTTATGAGACTATGGCTGCTTTTCCTTTTTTTCTTTTTTTTTTTTGGGGGGGGGGCAGGGGGAAGGACAGGGTGTTGAAAATTCTCCTCAGAATTTCAAAATGGAACACATTATTTTTTTGGGTGTGAAAGAACATTGTCACTTTATGTGATAAGTTTTTCATATTGCACGATATATAGCCATATAAAAAAATGAAGACGTAATAAAACCACTGAGCTCTCAGATATTTTGTTCCCAAAATATTCTGTTGCAGAAAATTTCAAAATTTGCCATAATTTCCTCCATGCAGAGGAATGAAGACCCATTCCATGAAAACTCAACACCTCGCAGGAAGCAGAGCCGCTGTCTCCCGCCCCACTCCAGTGAGCGCCAAGCCCTGCAGGATCTCGCTTGGCTGGCCCGCACAAACTGCCACATGTTTCAGCTGGTGTGGCTTTGGATGATGATCTACTTTTATTATTTTTGGCAGAGTTTGTCATATTCTTTTGGACAGTAATTACATTTTGCAGGGCAGGCTTTCTGCCAGCGCTCAAAACGATGACCGACAGGCCCTTTTTAACCACCTGCTATGATTCCAGCCTTGATTAGCTCTTAATGGGCTGTTGAAACCCATTGCAAAGACCACCCTTTCTGGTTGTGTTACCAGTCCGGCTTCAGGGATAGGTAGGTTTGAAACGAGAACAGGGAAATACCGTAAGCAACAAAGACAGAAATTTGAAAGGTCTGAAACCGTAGCGATTTTGTACAACGGTACTTGCCTTTGTGAATATTCAGACTGCATCAACTAGGATTGAACAGCTTTGATATGATATGAGCAAACCTGGTGCTAACGATAGCCAAAAACAGAAATAAAACTTCTTGTAAAAAAACTGGGGTCTTTTTCACCTGACAAATAACAGGCTCGCATTTTCTTCTTGTGCTCTAGCTGGCTCCGGAGAATGAGACAGGCTTGAAAGCACTGGGTTTCTGCAGGTATATGGGTGCCTTCTGACTGCCTCCTCCTTAACGAACACTGGCTTCATGGACTCATTTAATATCCAACAGAGAATAGGGGTCTTAAACATACTAAAGTCTTACGACTGGCATGACTATGTGGTCATGGAGAGCAGCAACAGCTCTGTGCTAGCTCCAAAGGTCAAGTAGCAGCAGCCCGGCCACAAATGTTGTTTGTATTTATAGGTATTGTACATGTTTATTTTGTGGTATCACAGAGACATCTCAAAGCACAGTCAGAAGTTCATCTGTGGGTTGGTAGGATGTAGCAAGCTCGCCTTGGCAGGAGAACAGGTCTTTCAGTCCAAAGAAAACCTCTAGTTTCCTCCATCCTCTAATTTCCACCCTCTAATTTTTACCATCTCCTAGTTTCTAAAAAAGAAATGATGGTTCCTGACACAGAGGGATCAAGCCTTGCATGAGGAAGACTCTCACTCTCTCTTGCTGAAGGGAAGAGGTTCCTGTCACTGTATCACATGCTTCAGGTATTTTCTTCACTAAACCAGAGAAGAGAGAGGATTGAGGCACCAAGAGACTAAGGGATGTGACCAAGGATATTCTGAGGGTTTTAGGGAACCAGGATCCTAATCCTACATCTCCTTTCTCCAGCACTGCTATCAAGAAATGCCCAGCTTCCACATTAGATACTTTACAGTCTGCTCTGATGGATCTCTTCTCATAGTTTGTGCAGTCACCCATTGAACTGCATGTCCTTCTCCTTTTAATAATCATCAAGTCTTAATTTTATCCTCAGTCATCAAGCACAGAAAAGAGTCAAGGGCTTGGCACACATCACAGGCACAAAGGAAATGGATGCCTGGCACATGCACAAAGGAGCAGTCCCAAAGCGAGTAATCACAACTACACTCAACGTGAATTTCCATTCTCTACAGGTACCAAATTTTAAAGGACTGACAATGTTGCTGATGTCCTGTACAGGAGCTAAAACACAGCAAAAAGCACATATCCTGACTGAAGACCACTCAAGCAGCAGATTTCTTTGTAGACTTGGTCACAAGCAAATTTTGCTCAGGCTGTGTCAAGCTCCCTGACACCTCTTGCATTCCTTCAAAGCCATCAGGATTTCTCCAGCCAGGCTTTCCACAGCATCTTCGCAGCCTCTCTGGCTGCAGCTGCAGGCTTGCTAGGGCTGGCTTGCGGCTTCCCTCTGAGTAGACCTCATAAAGTTACCCACAGGATCTTGATAAAGATTAATGTGATACTCTGCCATATGTCACCAAACTCGCATCCTGCAGGGGATACGATGTATGAAAATTACAAACTTAGTTTTGTGGTAAAGCATCACCAATGAAACGGCCATCTCAGGGGAATATTCTGCCTCCACTTTCACTCTGTTCTTTTAGCATGTCCCAGAAGGTTTTTATTATTAAAGCTAGCAATACGTTTAAAAGGATCCAGAGCGGACGCATAGAAAGTGCTTGGTACTTATCATGAACATTTCTGCTTGCAAAGCAGGCATATGTCTGCCAGAAAGCGCTGTGCTTCACCTCTGCCAGCGTAACCTGAACCGTGGGGAGTAGAAAAGGACTTGTTTTTTTACATTATCCTGTTTGTGTTCCTTTTCTGAATGAAGCTGCAACTCTAAAAGCATTTTAAGTTAATTCCTGTCATCACTTTTTTTCCTTTACATTGTCAAATACATGATTTAATCAGGTTAGCGCTCCATAGAGACAAACATCTACAATCACCATGGCAGTTCCTCAGTGCACACCGCATTGCCAGCAAAAGTAAAGCGCACAACCCTCAGCTTCAGAGGGTTCGTTAAGTTTCTCACTGGGAAGTTGGCAGAGCAGTTGAGTAAAAATAAAAGATTTTTCCATCCCTGTGGAAATATTTCCTTTAGTCCAATGTCGAGATAAATCATCAGACCTTGTGATTTTTTTTGCCAAAAGAAACATTCCCAAAATACTTCACTGAAATTACTGAAACGTTATGCGTTGATAGAGCAGAAAATAGCTACCTAGAGTTTGTTACATCTTATTATTAAATTACATTAAAAAAATCTTTTGCTCCCATCCAAATGACATAATGTTGACAATCTCCTGTTGAATATTTGGACAAATTCGATGCAACCCTGCAAAGCACCTCAACTGGAATGAATTGACCTTATAGAAAATTGCCAGTGAGAAGGGTCCAGCAGATACAACCTAGCAATCATCCTACAAGTTTTACTGCGCAAACCTGGTTTGTCTTGTTTTCCCAGCAGAAAGGCGCAGATATGACCAAGGGGGTTTCTGATCCGCAAGTGACCTTTATGAACGTCCTCAAACATGGAGGCTGTAGCAGAAATTTTGATCATTTCATCATTGCATTTTGGCAAGATTATGCACAAGACTGTAGCTGGGCAGGTGTCTAAAGGAAGTTACCTAGGCACTGAAATCACAGACTGTCTTCATCTCCACTGCACTAATTGAGGCCTTCAGGCAAATTATTATACCTTTCCAATTAGGAATGAGAAAAGTTTTCTTTCCTGCTGAATGACCATTAACCACATAATACTAATAGGGGATAGCAGCCATTCGGAATGATAGCTGAAGCGTGTGTCACAAAGGACACTTTGGCAATACGCAGTTTGCAGTCCAAACAGATTAGAGTCCATCTAGTTCACTACTAGAGGAAAACGTATCACTGCTCAGCTGTATTATGCCACGGCTGTGTTGGGTCACATCTACTTTATCACCGTGGTCAGTGTAGGACTGCTTTTCCTGGCTCTGTAAGGGGATTATTTTCAGATGTCCGCACGTCAAATTTCACTACGCAAGACCAAGCATTTACGCTCGTCGTTAATACTGAACCGATGAACAAGTGGAGAAAAGGAAGATAGGAAAAAAGGGTACTTGATGTTGCATGTGAAAACTACAATTCCTTTCAACAGCAGGTGCTGTAAGTCAAAAAAAAAGGTGCTGACTGACACAGTCTGAAATTATGAAACCCTTCTGGGGACACACAGGTCTGTGATGCTGTTTATAAAGGGCCCTTCATCCATCCTGAAGTGACAACACTACACAGGCGCCACTGCAAAAGGTGTGTTTAGTCCAGCCTTTGGACTGTTTGCTAGCACTGATCCTGCCTTCTCCGCGCCGTTTGATAAGAAACGTGCTGCAACCACCACATTTAGTGACGACGGGCAACGAACAAAGCCCTGGCCCCTGAACCACCCCTTTGTGCCATTTCTCCTCCACCATGGCCTGCAGAGGGAAGAGCTTGTGGTCCTGTCACAGCAAAAAAAGGTAATGTGGAGGAAAACAGGTCACTTCTTTGTGTGCAGACCTTTATGGCCCTTTAATTAATGTGGGCATTTGAAACAATTCTGGGCTTCCACAGAAGTGTCAGAGATAGAGAAAGATTTTAATGTGATTGAAAGGGGGAAAAGGAGCTTGATGCGAGACATCTGCATACCACAGATGTAACACCTCTGGATCTCCTCATCTGCCCCTGGAGATGGGCACTGAAAGCCCATGCCTTTGCATGGGGAGCTTGCTTTCATTTCACTGTTCCCACAACTTCTGTCATGAGTGATTATGAGATCTGAAAAACCCTTCAGACCGAGCGACTCCACTTCCAGAAAAAATTCCCAGTGAGGACTATTTTTTTTTGCTTTTGTTTCATTACCATGATCAAAACCACCAAACCTCCCCAACACCAAACCTCCCCACACCAAACCCGTGCTTCCTAACCTGCCAAAGGAAAAAGAGGCAGCATTACCATTATTAATCCAGGCATTAGAGTATTCCTCCCTCACCTGCCTCCAGGAGACCACATTTCGATTCCTTCCCTTGCCAGAGGAGTTCCTGCACCACCCCCTGCCTGATCCCAAATTTCACACATGACTATTCCTGAATTGGAACCAAGCCACAGGTTCCCAAACTTCCCTCCAACTCAAATGCTGGCTCAGGATCTGAATTTTATAGCTCAGGAAGCAAACTGAAAAAAAAATGTAGCAGCAGTAGTCAGAAAAATCACATTTGCTGCATACTAAAAATCTACCCCTTTCGCTAACAAGTGCTTCTCTCTCAACGCAGAGGTTCTCAGACACATCTACATAAGAGGCTTGAGCAAGCTTAGCTCTCCAGAATATGTGTCATGCCAGACCCAAAATCACAGCGCTGCGATGTCACGGCCAACAGCAGCTCAACTCCCAAGACTTGCCTTTTTTGCACCAAAATAGCAGTTAAGCCTGAACGGGAAGTTCTGAAGTATTCATAACAATGGAATCAGAGGTAACACTTAATCCTCATTACTCACTATTGGTATTTAGGCAGCATAGCGTCTGGCTCATGAATAATCCAGAGGCAGAAGGCAAAAGAAGTTAATATAGGTGAACAAGGTACTGTCATTTCAGAAAAGTGACTCTGTGCTGCCTATTGGCCCCATGTAATATTTGTGGGCAGAGGGAATGCAAATACCTCTCCTTTTAAGCGTCATTGTAAGAAAAAGTAGAGCTGGCATGAATCAGGAGGAGAGCAGACAGTTGCATATTCCGCTTCCAGCTACCTGGAGCCGTATTTACAGTGTATGAGTCGTATTGAAACTTCCCTGCTGATTTAAGGACAGTTTGGTGGGTGGTTCTTCGTGCCCAAATCACCTTGTCAGCCCAACAGCAGTAATAAACACTGCTGCAAGACCTGAGCCACAGACAAATATTCCCTTTCAAGTGCAGCTGTGCCCCCTTTTTGCTTCTCATGATTTCTTTTGCAAGCAGTAAGCACAGGCCAGCTGGCTGAGTCATTGGTGCAAAGGTATCCTACCTCGCTCAAGTCAAGAGGAACCTGATTAGCAAAGACCTGTTTCTACTGTTCATGGTCACCTGGCTGATTTTGGTTTAGGGAGGGATCAGATGAGCAGCTCTGCCTGCTGGGATCAAGGGTCAGCATCTCCTAAATACCAGCAAGAGGAATAAACTCTGCAGCTGGCACGGTAGGGGCTAGTAAATGTCACATCTCTGTGGCCTCAGTTTGGTAATAACACTAATTTCAGGGACTGCGCATTCTACAGGCCTTGATCTCAAAGTATTTTGCAAAACAAAGGTCAAAATATTGCCTTTCTTCCCTCTAAAGACAGAAGAAACTGAGCCCAATATACCTGCCTCACTTCCCACTGCTGGCAAACAGCAGCGGAGATGATACAAGCCAAGCTCTCTGGGGTCTCCCCAGCACTCCATCACCAAACATCTTATCTCACACATGTTGAGCTGGGTACCACATTTTTGGCTGTGCTGCATCTCCCCTTTGCCTCTCCCACAAGGACAGGAAAACAGCAGCCAAGCTGAGGATCTCTCTGCCCCTGTCACACAGACTTCCTCACCCTCCAGCCATGCTTTCTTCTCTCTCTCCTGGATGAAAACTCCTGTTTCATCCCACCGTCATGACCAAGGCATCTCACTTCTACTCAACACATTAAAGCCCTTCAAGAATGGAAGCTGCTGCATTCTGATAACACCAGCGAGCACCACAATTTTAAGTACAAGCTTTTAGTTTGCCCAGAAGGCACCAGCCTGCCAGGCTGTCAGCCCACCAAGCAGCAATGGAGAAAGAGGTGGCATCCACAGAGATTCTATACTTCAAAAAAAGCCTAAAAAACTGACTGCCAACTATAAAAGCCCTTCAAAGCACTGCAGAGAAAGCAGTTTTCCTACGTAATCTTTGTAGGATAAAGATCCACTGGATACCCTGTAAATGAGGACACATGGGGTACCACCAGGTACTTCACAGGTTCTGCAGGTCACTTCAGTGATGGGGTGACAAGTGCACGAGTTGGGGATATTGCCACCACAGGCAGGGCTGTGACAAAGTTGTGACTACAGCACAGTCGCTCCAGCTGGCTTCCAGCCTGCCAGCACTCGTATCCCTGCACTTGCAGGCTGCAAAGGGTCACAAAACCCATCTCCAAAGCAAAATAAATAGTAAAAGCAAAACCTTACTCTCAACTTGTGAGGTCCTTGCATGCATCAGGCAAGTTTAAAAGCAGCTCAGCTACCTGCCTCATTGCAAAGCAGTCTCTGTCCTAAAATGAGAGGTGGTGTAGGCCAATGCTCAGGTATCTCCGGATGGTTGTGAAATGCTTTAAAGATATGGGATAGCAGGCCATGCAACAGCCCTCTAGTTTGTGCAGAGTGTGCTGCAAGGTAGCAGGGGAAGAAGACAAGGAAATTCACTCATCAACATGCAAGAGTATCAAACTGCAAGAGCCTGTCCTTCCCACCGCTGGATTCTGCCCTGTGGAGACACAGATGTGTAACCACAGAATAAAGCAGGATTTCCACCTCTGACATTAAAAAAAAAAAAAAGAGCAAAAAGCCTGCTGCTTACTTACAGCTCCTTTGTGCCGTCCCTGTTGTGTGGGCAGCAAAGCTGATTGCAGATTGCTAACAGTAGTCACCATTGCCATCTTCAAAATTGCCATTTGCAACTGATTAATTAATGCTGCTTGGGTACAGACCGTAATGTTAATTAAGCTAAGGGGGAGTTTTACAAAGCAATACTGGTGAGTGCTACAAGGCGCTAGAAGGGGCTGAACGTGGCTGTCTTTCCCCTCCAGAAACGGTGAAAACAAACAAACAAGTAAAGTACAGACCTGAACAAAACGGGTCCTAGTACATTTTTAAACAGATAGCATTTGGTTAATTTCAAATAAATGCTATGCAATTTAATTTCCAGGGCTAGAGGCAAGAATAATACAGCCCTGCTGTGTTGTCTTCATCTGTCTTCTAATAAACTGATTAGAGCCCAACACGTTAAAGCCCTGTGCACCATTATCTATTATTCAGGTCCCTAAAAGATGTTAATTAACCCGCATGTTCTGAGAAGCTCCATTGTAACACATACAATAGGGAGCCACATGGCACAGTCAAAGCACGTGTTGCTTACTCGTTTTGACTTAATTACTTGGGCATGATGCCAAGGTCGTTCTGGAGGAAAAAAATATAGTATTGCAGAGACAATGTCCAGATGCACACATCAGTTTACGGTTCATTATTTTACTAGGGAAAAAAAAATAATCCACCTTTCTCTGTTCTAACACAACAAAAAAAATCTACCTTAGTCAGATCTAGTTTAGCATCAGATTTCCCTCACATAACCAAGATGTGTTTGGGTTCAAAAAGCAGCTCTTGAAGGAGTTGATCCTACCATGCAGGAAGATCTGAAGAACATGTGCTTTTTAGGTTGAAATACAAACTCTAAAACTAAAGCAATTGTAGAAGGAGATGAGTGGGGTTTTGACTCAGCTCCTGGTCTCTCAAGCATTGAGAAAGGAGAGTGAAGGCTAACTTAAGAAACCTCTTGGTCAGCTCCTGCAGCCACGGCATGCTTATGCCCAGTACAGACGAAAAGTCTGGAGAAGGTGCATTACCCAGTTCTCCACCAAGCATATACAAAATAAAATCTTTCAGAGCTCCAGGCTAAGCACACTTCTGTAGTGATGACAAAAGGCTCCCATTAAGACGTCAAAATCATCTCTCCCCAGATTGCAAGGCATGGGAGTACATAACTAAGAACTGTTTTACTATCTGAACGTGGTAACATGTGTTCAATTGAAAACACTGAGACACAGTTGTTTGTGCAGAAAATTATTTTTCTTCCTAAAAACTATTCCTGAGGTACACACTTTGCATGGAAAGCTTGGGGTCAAGTTTTGAAAGTTGGCAAAGTTATAAGCAGTAAAACCAACGCAGTGCAAAGGGATGCGATCAGCTGGTAATGCTGCTTGCTCCATCTCCAACGCTGCAGGGCACAGATTTAACAAGACATTGGGCAGCCCACCCAACCGTCTGCAATGCCTGAAGTACTTGCATGGTGTCTTTTAAACCCAGTCATCAAACAGAGGTAACGTCAATGCAAACTGGGAAGGTTTCTGAACTGCTGATGACTGGTTTCCCAGTGTGGGGATCTCTGGACAATGTGATGGGCAACTTGTGTTGCACTAATGAGAAGTCCCTGTACTGCATGGGTTAAAATACATTACCTGTGAAACTGAGATGATGAATATCAACATAAATTACTTACTGGTGTTAACCACTGACTTGGGGCCAGTCCAATCATTACCAGAGATAAGCAAACATCACCCCTACAATAGATCAAACAGGATGAAAGCCAGCACTTTGGACATTACGCTAACTCACCTCTCTCTTTTGCCAACCTCTCCCCTTTTTTACAACATTTTCATAAGAAAAATAAACAAACAGGCTTTTCCTACAAGACTCCAAGGATCATAGGACAGGTGAGGTTGCAAGAGGAGCCCAGCAATCCCTGTAGGAACTGTCCCTCCTGCTGGGACTGCACCCAAAGTAAAGCAGTGAGGCTCAGCACACCATGCTCTAGTTTAAAGGAGTCACAAAATGCAGCTGATGGCAAATGTTCTCAAACTGCTCTTCTGCAGCCAGGCACCTGGCTCAGAGCTCGCTGGTAAGGGCAGGTCTTTGCTCGGGGGCAGGAACTGACTCTGTCCCCCAGGGTCTTTATGTTCTGTTTCTCTGCTATAAATCTAAGCCAACTCCATAAATCTGCTAACATGAACTGCTGGTGGGACTTACGCAAACATGACACGTGCAACTAGAGGTTTGGAGAGAGCCTACCTTTTTGTTCATCTCCTAGCGCTGCTGGTATTTTTTTAAAAACCCTTGTAGCTGCTAGATCTGCCCAGCACGCATGTCAGCCAGCACAATCAACAGCCTTTGGGAGCGTATTACTTTGTGGGTTGTATTTTATGGCCATACAAGACCTTTGTGATGGGGTTTCAGATGTCTCTGGTGTCGGGATTTTGTACTTAAATGCAGAAGGACAATTTGTCCCTTGTTCTCAGAAAGAAGGAATGTGAAGAATCGACAAAATTTATATTAGAATTTAATGTTAAATAAAAAAATTTGAAAGGGTTGCTTAACTCAAGCTGTCCTTAAGCCCTTGAGTGTTGGAGGGAACCAAGTATCAGGGACAAATTATCCCATGAGTATTTATCACTGTTCTCACGTCAGTCTTCACACACATGGAAATTTGGAGAGGGAAAAGACACTTTGAGGTTCCCTTCCATTTATCCCGCTGAATCAAAGATTTCTCTTTACCCATGCAGCTCCTGCTTTCCCTAATACAAATGTCAAGCTCTCCCTGTGCTTCCTCCAAAGCCTCAGTAGTGCACCCTGTCCAGACGGACCACTGGACTGAAGAGATTATGGGTTTGACCCTCCTTTTTTTTTTTTTTAAAAAAAAAAAAAAGGGAAAAAAAACAGGAGAACTTGGTAGTTGCTGAAAAATGTACTCAGCAATATAGAAAGTACCCATCCAAGGTTTACTCTGCTGGCAGAACTGCACACGCCAAGCAGGTCCCCTGATGGCAAGGGAATGCCACTAGCCAAGCACCAGAATCACCAGGATTTTATTGTATCTCATGTCGACCCTTCTGCACATCCACCCAGCAATTTCTACCGCTGACAATGGCAGTATTTTTATGATCAACCAATATCAATGCAGACACCATTAATATGTCTATGTATGTCAGTGTAAGTAATAGTGCAGTGTTAATTGAATGGTTCAGTGTTCATTTCATCATGCATTAACAGTGCTGAAAGTTATATAATTCAGATCCCAGGGAATGTTTTACTGTATACCATAAACTACCCCAAGAAAAAAAGCAGAGACAAAGCAAATCAGAAGATCAGAAGGCTGAAAGCTCCTAGCAGCTTCTCCCCTTTCAGAGGGCTGTTATTTAATCAGCTTTTATTTCCATTATTTATCATGTGGAAGCAACTGTGCTGTTTCAGTTGCTGTAGCTTAAAATGTAATAAAATATGGTGTGACACAACAATACCTGGATCCTCCAGCCAAACCCTGCATTTCAGTGTCAGGATGTACAAAATATTAATCATCTGATGCAGCTGCTGCCGCCTTTGTGAACAGAGCATATATTTCACTGCACCCTGGCACATCTCTTCTCCTGAGGGCTTTAAGAGCCTGTGAGTTACTGAACTGTGAGGTCTGCAAGCCAGAAATTTGACCCAATATCCAGGTTGTGGTGGGTTGGCCCTGGCTGGACGCCAGGTGCCCACCAAAGCTGCTCTATCGCTCCCCTCCTCCGCTGGACAGGGGAGAGAAAATACAATGAAAGGCTCCTGGGTCGAGATCAGGACAGGGGGAGATCATTCACCGATTACCATCACAGGCAAAACAGACCTGACTGGGGGAAATTAGTTTAATTTATTGCCAAGCAAATCAGAGTAAGGTAATGAGAAAATAAAAATTACATCTTAAAACACCTTCCCTCCACTTCTCCCTTCTTTCCAGGCTTCACTTTACTCCTGAATTCTTTACCTCTTCCCCCTGAGCGGCACAGGGGGATGGGGAATGGGGGTTGCGGTCAGTTCGTCACACGCCATCCCTACTGCTCCTTCCTCCTCAGGGGAGGACTCCTCACGCTCTTCCCCTGCTCCAGCGTGGGGTCCCTCCCATGGGAGACAGTCTAAGTTCTCCAGCATGAGTCCTTCCCACAGGCTGCAGTTCNGCCTAATGCTCTTGGAAAATATTTAAATCCTTGAGCAGACCCAGACCCTTAAATCACAGCAAAATAACACCCAACGCACCATCATACAACAAATCTTTTTTTAAGAAGAGGCAGCTGGTAAAGCTTAGCTCCTGGCATCGTTATTTGCAATGTTTTGTAACCAAGGAGGCCAGGCTCCTACTTACAGATTAGGTCAACAGACAGTCAGAAAACATTTGGGTTGACAACCCCTTTCTTAGGCTTCATCTCTGGGTTGTGAGTATTGCAATGCTGTCATTAAGAAGAGTATTAGCAAAATGCAGCTGCGCAGTAATAACGCATGCTTTGTTTGAAGGGGAACGCTGAAGGGAAACCTCCTCCTCTGCTAATGCTGACCATGTACCTGTGCTGCCAAGATCGAACCAAGGCTCTGCTACAGAGCAGAGCTGGTCCTACGGTGGTAGGAGCCCAGCAGAGGTGTGGCTCCAGCTCCTTGGAGCTCCCCAGCTTTCAGACCAAGATCATCTGCTCATCCCAGACTTTAACAAGAGGGAATACAGAGACACAAAGGAGGATAAGAACATTTCTTTTGGCTGCACTGTCAGTCCAGATGAGAACTGGGTCATTAAAGAACAGCTATTTCAGCCATTATATCTAATTACAAAAAGGAATCAGTCTCTAAAAATAAAGCTTCAAGTGACTGAACCATATTAAAGGCAGATAATTAACAATCAAATAGAAGAGGCCATCTTCCCCATCACGTTGAGTCCGGGTCTCCCTCTGAGGCATATCATTCAAACGTATTGCTAACGCAGCAGCCCTATGCAAAGGACAGCAGCCACAGCTCCTGACTGATGATACCAATATACAGTAACCTCTTTCTCGAAGCTTTTGAAAACAAAGAACATCATAGGACTTCTGTATTTTTTGCTGCTAAAGCAAACTTGTCTGCATTGAATTCACAGATACAACTGAACCACAAATTGGCCAAATACCTGTTATCCCTCTCCAGCTCAGATGCATCCCCCCTATTTAGACACGTAAGTGATGCCTCTAATTTATAGATACTCCATCCCCTAAGGACTGCGAAACAGGCTCAGAGGCAATTCAGCCCACCTGTGAGACAAAGCATCCTCTGGCAATGCCTACCTCTTCCCACAGGCTGCACAGTCAGCCTTCTATCTCTGAAAAAAAGTGTCAGACGTTGTGACTGTCCCTCTAGATGAGGATGTCTCAAGGCCACCCTTCATCACAACTTTAGCAGGGACCACCAAGCCAAACTTCCTGGTGGGAGTCAGGAGCAAAACACCTTTGAAACAAGAAGGTGGGAAAGAGGGTGCAAGATTGCACAGCCAGTGCTGGGCAGAGCCTCAAAGCTTGTTTGATGTACATAAACATGTCAAAAATCAGATGTATCTTTGAAGCTCTTGGAATTGCAAAGCTGGAGCAGAGTCTCACAAAAATAATCTTGTTCATGGTACATCTTGTTCTTCCTATTTCTGAATGTGATGGGAACACTGCGAGAACAGCCTCTGCCATCACAGAGTAGCATATTGTATTCCCAGGCCATGCAGCAACAGAAAACCAGAAGTGAATGGAGCAAAAAAAGCATATCACTTTGGCATTATCACCCTCAAAAAGACCCTATGCTAAAAAAAAGGTCCAAACTGCCTAATATGCCATTTGAAACTTTTTCACGCCCGTTTTATCAGCAGAGCACTCCTCTCGAGGACAATTTCACAGAGAGGGCCTAAAAGCTAAATCAGATTTGAGAAATTCATCCATGCTGGACTGAATACCCCCCTTTCCTCCTCTTCTCCAGAAGACCATGGATGCAATTTATCTGTGTAAACCCATGAGAAACTGCAGAAAGGACAGGAGGAAGAGATCCAGCCCAGCGGCGATGAAGGAGGGGCATCAAACACATCAGGGAGAGCAAAACAGCATCCAGCTACTGATGGGGCAGCTCTTGCCCAAACCTGAGGGAGTGCGAAGTTAAAAGCTGCATCTACTGCCTTCTTCTCTGCTCCTTACCTGCAAAAAAAACTTTCCTAGACTATTGCCTCTTGCTCACTAAAAAACGAGTACAGCTATTAAAAAGCAACAGAGGTGATAGCACCTTTGGGAGATTCATGTAAGGCCAAAAGGGATCATTACAAACATACACCAGACAGCCTGCACAAACACAGAGAACCTCACCTAGCAATTTCTACATCCCTCAAAGCATCTGTTTGAGCTATGGCACTTCTTTTAGATGAACATCTAGGCCTGGACGTAGAGATTTCCTGTGACAGAGAATTGTTCAGCAAATTTTTTTAATGGTTATTTAACCTCAGTGTATAAAAATGCACTCCTTATTTCCTATCTGAACATACCCAACTTCAGCTTCCTACCACTAGACCTTCTTTGGCCATCTGCTGCTCAGCCAAAACACCTACTGCTATTGGATATTTGTCTTGTTAAAACAATTTGTCAGATACTTGTATAGCACAAGTAATAGGCGATGTAGAATACAAGATTTTAAAAGGCAAGAGATGGGACAATGCAGACATGTGCATACCTACTGAGCTGGAAAACTCAAGACGTAAAAGCCGGCATTTGCCAGCCCTCCCTGCCCTCATCCCAAGACGCTAGCCAGGCATGCAGCGCCGGGGGAGCGGTGCCAGCAATCAGCTTCAATATAAATAATGCTCTAGCTCAGCACAAGCTCCTTTACAGTGCTTAATAGCACTTCATAAAATCTCTTAAAGTAACTTTGGGAGCCTTTGTACCGCTGCTTTCAAGCTGTCTCTCTGGAGGGAGTAGGGGGGGACACTTGCCTCTGAGGCTGGGAATTTGTGCATGCCACTAGTTACAGGGCTAAAAGAAGCATCCGCTTTCCATGTAGGCATTGCCCTCCCTCGGGTAGGGACAGACTGAGACAGGGCAAGCCAGCTCATAGCATCTGTTCAGGAGAGTTTTCTACTGTGCTCTGCCCATTGCTTACTGCTGAAATGAGACAAGTTGCTTCAGCTCTTGGTGCCTCAGTTTTCCTCACTGATAAACTGAGGAGAAGATCTAGTGATGAACTACATAAAACATGGATATATATACATATCAGTAAAGTGAGGAAAAGGTAGTGTACTTGTGCCCAGCATTTGTTCCTTCAAAATGATCAAAACTATGCACAGAAGAATGGTCAAAGTTCCCTTGAATGCCACCATCCTGGTCTCCTCTTTATCCACCCCTTTCCCAGCCACGCTCTGTTCTTCCACTTCTTAGGGCCAGCCCACTACCTGGGCATTTAAGACCATTTGGATTCATAACCCAGGCAACAAGCAGACTTGATGTGGATCACACTCATAGTTCAACAAGGTGCTCAAGATGACCAAGCCCTGGGGTCAGAGTGTGAGCATACCGAGATGCACTCTAGGAAAGATGGCAAGGATAAATCAGGTAAAGACTTAAAGTGAGACAAACCAGCTGCAGAAACCTCTCAAGCAGAGATGTCCAAGCAGATCATGCAATTTGTGACAGCGGCATTTACAACCTGTTGTTCAGGTTCTATTTGAACCATCCTCTCCCTCCCTTAGAGGATCATTATCTTACACCTTCCTCTCTCACTTTTAGCTAAACTTCTTTCATTCCTTCCCATCTCCTTCTCAGACACCGTTCACCTGCCTGTACATCACACCCCTCCCTGCTCTGTGTTTATCATGTCTATTCACATCCCAACTCTACAAAGATGCTCGTTACGTCACACCCGCAAAGACTTTGATAGCCAGACTTTCAAAAGCTTACAAGTGGGATTAAATAGCATCTAGTAGATAGTGAGTTGCAGGAATCAGCAAGTTTTTCACACAGGGCCATTCAGGGTAATTACTAATCACACATTCATTGCAGATGCAACCTTTTCTGACCCAATTCTCAATAGGCAACATCTGTCTGCAAAAACGTGCATCATTGTGCTACATCTCTCGTATATGTAAAAAGGAGCTATTATGTACAAAAAGCCCCCCTTTTCCTCAGCAGTCTTTCTACAGATTGGATGGGTTTTGCCACTCTCTCACACTGCCTTCCTTCCCTCGCCAACAGCCAAGGAACGTGCATCACTTGCCATTGCTCCTCTTTGTGGCCATGGGCTGTCCTATCCCGTGCTTCACTGCTTACCGAAAACTTGCCCTTAGAGTCTATAGGACGCTCTTTTCTGATCCTAAGAAGCAGGAGTGTCAGGGCTGTTGCTGGGGCTGAAGGCTCTTGAGGGTGGGGAAGAATCAGGGGAGGGTTGCGTAGCATCCAGTCCTTTCTATTTCTCTTCAAACATCTCACAGCTCCAGCCAAGCCAGCCTTTTTAACTGCCTGCTAATCCAAATTTGCTCATTGCTCACAGGTTAGCCGCCTCCTCTGAGAGTGATACTGAGGGATGCTGAAAGAAAGAGTAAACTAATATACACCCATTTCGTCTCTGGTTAACCGAGTACAATTACCACATTTGTGTTCCACAATAGGCAACAAGCTCTTAAAAAAGCTATGTTGTACAGAAGCTCCTGTAGATCACAGCTGGGAGCACGACTGGGAGCTAGGAAGCACTCCTGGTTAAAAATAGGACAGTACATTAAAGAGGTAGGATTTGTGACTTCTAAAAATAGCCTTCCCTAAAAGGATGCTTCTTACCTTGCTCACACATCACTCGTACATCAGGCCTCTTGGCTAGTAACAGCAGCCATATCAGGATTTTTGCCTGGTCCTAACTTACTATTTCAGAAACATCTAAACTTAACTCACAAATTTAAAAAAAAAATAGTATTTACCATAATGACTCATTCTGAGAACTACATTCACAAAGCTCCCTTCCCCCTACCAGGAGACACATTCCAGGACCATGTGAGCAAGAAAACACAGTGGCAGTTTCCAAATAACATAGGCTCCGCTTATTTAACAATTTTGGCAAGCCTCTGTTTCCTGATTCAGTGTTTTGAATTTGCAACAACAGAAGTGAGAGATTACAGAGCAGGTTTGCATGGAGGCTGAGATAAATGTAGGTCGACCAAACTGAATTTCCTGTGAAGTGTAGGAGAGCAGTGTTGTCACACCATAATGGTCTCCAGCTGTTACGCCACCAAAATACACAGCTAACATTTACAATACATGCATATAGTGCTTAAAAGCATGTACAAAGCTGGCTTGTCTGACAGGGGGTCTAGAGGGCAGAGTCACTAACGCAGGACTGAGTATTTATAGAAAGCAAAGAGAGCGATCACTTGGTGACACTGTTTACATGGGTCTGTTCCTGCTATGTTAGTACCTCAACCAAATCATGCTGGGATGAGGAAGATTAAATTAAATGATTCTCCAAATTCTTGCCGCCTTCTATTGCTCTGCCAGCATCCCTGCTAAACTCATTGTTAATGCATAGCATCAAAGCACAGCATTCCACAGGGACAAGGAAAGCCCAAACTGGCCTGCTGGGCAGAGAGGAGGAGGGGGCAATGTGATCCAGCAGATGCAGCACGGGACTAGCAATACAGCTGCTGTTCGCAGCCCTGCCGCTGGCCTACGGTGCACTCCTGTGCAAGGAAATCTGCCCTTTTGTGCTCTGATTTCCTGATCTCCAAAGTCAGATTTCTCTGTTAAGATCTTTAAGATCCATGCACGTTCAAGAGGTAGACTGGTTTCTGCTAAAATGAGGGCAACAAAGGACCACCCGAGCAAAACACGTAAGTTAATGGAATTCCTCCAGTTTTTCATTTGTCTATAATCACCAACAAGCCATGACGCTGGCAGGTTGCCACAGGACTCTGACAGCAGCTGGTAAAAATTACGGGTTTGGTTTTTCCCCTGATTTGGGCATAATGAGGGAAGAGCACTGAATGCATCAATCTATTTTTAAGCCAACGCAGTAAGCAGCACCATCTGACAAGAGCACTGGGCATTACATATTTTTCAAAAGGAAAAGATGCCTCGGTTTGGATTGTCGAAAGGATATTGCCTTTCTCTCAGTGGACTCCACAGCCCTGACTGGAAGACTGGTGCGATTCTACAAAACACAAGACAGAAAGGCCAAAGTCAAGGTAACCAGACTTAGGTGTCATTCAAAATCCGTGTCTAAAGACTCTTTTCACACATGCTTTGACCTAGCCTTTGGCAGAATAGGAAGGAAAGAGAAATATAAACATTTCTTTCTCTTCTACATGCTGGGCTGGCTATATTTATAATGCCACACAAATTGTTGACAGGTTGGTTCAAATGTCATAGTAGCAACACCTGAAAAAGCCTCAATTTTCTCAACAGGCTCCTTCAAGCAATACACAATGATAAACTACGTACAGTATAATACAGTTGCTGTGTAACCAGGACTTGAGGTTTGCACTCCGGGTAGACAAGAGACACATTCCCACTAATTTCTATGTCCCACATGGGCTCTAGGATGCAGCTCAGGAGAAGTTCATTTGGTACAACTTGCCTCAGGGCTTTGGTTTCAGCTAAACATTTTACAGGACAGAATAGCCTGGGATCAACTTGAGACACATCCAGTCACAACTCACTGCAGGTAAATGGACTCTCCTTAAACTGCAGAATTGCACTTCCCAGCATTTAATGCCAGAACAGATCCTGAATATCAGCTAATCTTAGTTTGCCTTGCAGAGTCAATGGCTTCATCTGTGCCTTCCTTCAAGTACCCCATGCACCAAGACCCCAGTCACTTCTGCTTAAAGACCATCTCCCAGAAAGGTACTTAGTGTTGACTTGAAGACTTCAAGAGATGGAGAAGTTTGTCCACATCACAGAGCACTGGAAGGAAAAGCGCTGGCAAAGCTGACATATCATGGGCAGCTTTCCTGCAAGGTAATGTCCTGGCTCACTGGTTAGCAGTCTGGCAGACCAGTTTCTAGCCTTTGACGTTACAACTTTGTCTGGGAGCTGAAAGGTTATTCAGCAAAAATAAATGATTTAGGCCTGAGGTAGACATCTGCAACCACGCCTGCTTGTGGCATTATGCAGGAAAGAAGCAGAGCTATCAACTTGACACTACCATGGGTGGGGAAATTTAGCAATTTTTCTATCCTATATAACAAACTGAAAGAATCAGAGGGAATTTGAGGTGGCTGAAGGAAAGAATTGCTTGTTCCTGGGATACAGATGTAATTGAGGCTCCGTGTTTGTATTTCGAGGTGGAAAAAACAGAGTGGCCAAGCATGTTGTACTGTACCAGTAGGCAGAAATGCCTATTGCATCTCATTAGATCTACCATTGAAACAGAAGTGACCACAAGGCATTGATCTCTAGTAGAGCAGAAAAAGCAGCAAGGTTTCTGTATTATTTTTCTTTACTTCTAGCAACAGGCTAGTGTCTGGGCAAGCAGCTCTGGTGCCACGTAAATCTGTGGCCTCCCTGTACGTGCAAAGGCACTGAAAGAGATTAATTTATTAAAAGAAACAGTGACATGACTTTGATGCATCAAAAGCTATGCTGTCTCCCTCTCTGAAAAACTGAGTCATAAATCACAAAGGAAACTCTTCTGAAGTTTATTTCTTCTCTAATTTGCATCTTGTTTTCTTGCTTCTCTTTTGTAACTGGTGCTTTGAAAGCACATTTCCCTGCCAGCACGAAAGCGGAGCCCAGGAGGTGAGAAACCTCCCTCCCACCATTGCAAGGATTCCTCATTTGCTGCCTACACATCTTCTAACACTGGGCTGACCCTACCCACCCCTGGGAAGGAGGGAGCTCCCTCTCAGAGCTCGCCCATTACCCGCCCGCAAGGGCTCTGGAGAGACCTCCATTCCCTGTGTTACACCCAATGTCTGGGAAAAAATTGTGCTTCATCAGAAGGAAAAAAAACCAAACATATAAGCTTACTGTTTATTCACACCTAGCCCACCACAATGAATACATGCTCCCATGCTTTCCTCAGCCTAGTTTCCAAGAGTACGACTGGCCTAGTGCAAACTTTGAAGCTCTGCAATCACAGCCAGCTGCAACAACCACCCTGACCCTCAACTATCTGGCCGTGATGGAGCATCATCTTGGGCCACAGTTCCTGCACTCAATTAGAAGGAACAATGATCATACATTTAATAGTCAAGACATTTGCTGAATAAGGGCAGGTAGGTACAGGTCTATGAGAAAGTTCTGCATTTCTCTTAATAACCTCTACGCAGTGTTATGGAAACACATTACAAATTTCAGCATCTCTCTAAGCCAGAATCTGTTTTCACTTTTGCTGTTTCCAAGGGACCACGTTGCAGCCCTGAGCATATTAGGGTGGTTGTACTCTATACCCTTACCCTTGGTAGGATTCTGTGACTATGGCCTCCTGGGAGGTGGTTTCAAACACATTTATTGTTTTGTGAAGGGATTTTAAATACAACAGCATCTCAGGCTGCCAAATTCCAGGGGGAAAAAAATGCAATGGACATTTTTCAATGTCTCTATGACTGCAGGCCTCTTTTTGAACCTAGAACTCATTTTAGAGGAAGTCTATTAAAACAACTAAAAGACCATGACAAAAAGAGACTTTAGTCATATGTTCAGACCACTGTCTGCAGTGCCAGTTTTGCCCTGCAGGAGTTTTTACTCTGACCTTCACACTTCTCCTTCAAGGGGCAACACATAGGCTAGACAGACCTGTACCTACACCTCCAAGTTCAGTGGGTGACCCTAGAACTCAGCAAAACTGACAGCTCTGAAATTATGCAAAGTTATTGCATGGGAAAGACAGATTTATCAAGTTCCTGGCATCCTAGCAACAGCTCCATGGCTACAGCCTATATATCTAACCCTAAATACAGAAAGAAAGAAAAAAAAAAGAGGGATTTCAAGGTCAAAACGTTGTGTTTAATTTTCTCATGAATAATGCAACAGCAGCAGTATGAAATCTTGCCTTCTGCCCCAATCATGGTTTCTCAGTTATCAGAATTCTAGTGGTGTCTTTCCGTCTCTCTCTGACTCTCATAGGTGGATACTTGACAGTTCAGTAAACTAAACTGAAATGAAGGCTCAACAGAGCACTAAATTTGAGGCTAGTTGCAGCCTTTGAACCAGACCATGATGATATTTTGGGTCAGTGAGTAGGAGAACAAGTTGGGATAGAGAAATGTCAAAGTGTAAAACTGTCAGGAAAAAAAAAATATGTCAGAAACAATATACATTAATTCCTCCCTGAAGATCACTCTGTTTGTGATACAATACAAAAATCATTTTACACACCAGAGATCCATAAAGCCCTTTCAGATGGAATGGCAGCAACTGATTACCTCGCTCTGGAGCAAGTGAGCTTCATCACTCTTGATCTCATGTTTCAAGAGTTGACTTTGACCATGAAATTTTACTGGTAACACAAAAATCTTTCAATATAGCTAAGCTGATGGTTTTGTAGTGCTGAGAAAACAAGACACATTTACTTTGATCATTTTATCTCCTCAGAGACAAAACTAAGAATTTAGAAAAATATGTGAACTTCAAATCACAGATCTTCTACATGGGTATGTTGAAAATTACAGTATTTCCTTGGCTGGGAAACACAGAAGTTCAGTTAATTTACTGATCATTTGAAAAGCCTGACACAGTCAACCTTGCAACACTGATTTTTTGTCTGGGGTTGCTTGGGTTTTTTTTAAGCAAACCACAACATAGAACCTATAATGTCATCACTAGAAATATCCTTATGAAAAGGTAGCAAAGATACTTGCTAATCCACTCAGGATAAATTTGCACTCACTCATGTATTAAAATCAACAACAAGAGCCAGAAACATCTGAAGTGATGCATGACCAATGCTGTAATTCTTAGTGCAGCTGCACCCCAAAATAATTTGGTTAAAGTTTTTCCAACTAGACAGTGCTGGGATTCAACAATTAACTTTAGCCACTGTGTGAAGTATCTAGTGTAACCCCACTGTAAAACAGCAAATAATCTGTAACTGGAGCAAGAATGTGACCCTCAACAAACATTTCTGAGTATATGTAACATGGGGGGAACAGACAGTTTGAAGGCTCTAAGTGCCTCAGAAAATCACAAAAGGAGGGAAGATTTCGGATTTCACCGAAGAACCAGATTATCGGTAACCGCAAGTGATCAGCATCATCCTATGGCTATTAATGGATTTATGTAAAAATGTGTATGAAGGTCTCCTGCCATGGTCCAACGTGCCACTCCCTCGCTGGCTTTAACTGGGGTCTTTGCTGAAAGCTCGGTGTCAATGCCAAAAAATTTGAAGAGACGCAAAGTTTGAGTTTGCCCTGGGATGGTCACTGAAGGACCACGTGGACGAACACCAGCAGCTGCGTGTAGGGAGCTCTCCCCACCGCCCCAGCTCTCTAGATGGAGAAGGATGCTCTTCAGGACAGACAATCTGGCACTCCTGAGCATTAAACTAATTTCAAATAATTTAAAATGATAGTTTTATATTAACAGCCATTTTCTTCTGTACATTAACTACTGAATTGAGTAGTCCCCTTCCACAGCTCCCAGAGGAAAGCTAGTATGAACACACTTTGTCAATCACAATCTATGAGTCTGCAGCCCAGACTTCCCAAGGGGTACCCTAGCACATGAGACATTTAAAACTGGACTGGATGGGCCATCAGCATACATACTGTTGGAAATCATCTTGCATTCAACCCTGAGAGGACAGGGTGTAATGAATATTTCCAGAATCTTGTTTCTCTGGTTCCACTCAATGTACTTTTGTTAAAAAGGTAAAAGATAAGAGAAAAAACAGAGTTAGAATAGCCACTTGCAGAAAATGCTCCGCTTGATCCAGCCAGGTGAAGGATCCTGGAATGTAAATACAATGCAATAGAATGCTATAGAATAATGGATTTGATGGTTTTCAAGTGGGTCTTTCTCTCTCCAGGAAAACTGCCTTTATATAAGCCGTGGTGCCTTTGGAAATTCAGTGCCCTCAATTAGCAGAAGTAGTCTTCCAGCAAATCTGTTGAATTTAATCTAGGACCTAGCAGTCTGTTCTTTTCTCATGCTTATTCCCTAATCAGATAGTTATTCAGAAGGACAGAACAGCAAAGACAATTGACAAGCATTTCCATCAGCTGAAATGTTTCTTAGATGCCTTGTAGATGACCTCCACGCCACCTGCGATCTCACACCCTGTCACCCCCCCTCACCCAGATCATTGTGCCAAACAAAGTAATTCCTTCCCTAGCAAAGTAATGCTAGGTATATATCTGGCAATGTATTTTAGGGCACTTAAACAACTAAGAGGAAGAAGACCAAGCACCAAGTAATCAACCAGGGATGAGTCAGCTGCTTCTTGCAGATAGCTCACAGGGAACAATTTGGCTTATTCTAATATTTATTGCATTACTGTATTCCCAGAGAGCTTGAACAAATGGAAGAAAATATGTTTTTTTCCCCAATTAATTTTTAAGTTGTGGAACTCACTGCCACATGATGAGAGCCAAAAGCTTAGATGGATTCAGAAAGCAATCGGACAAAACAAGAAATCTCTCTTCCTGCCAAGCAACGTTGTATGTGTGTGCAGACAGGAGAGAGCAGAGTTTCACTTAACCTGCTATGAGACGGGACAACGGGCAATGCAATGAGGAGTTAGCATCACACCAAACTATCAGCATTCAAAATCCCAGCCCTGGTCAGTATATGAATTTGAAGAGCTAGACACTCAATTTACATGATCCAAGTGTATTCTGCTGTTTTATATTTGCCTGACATTTGGCCCATGAATCTTCCATCATGGAGAGGTCCTCCCTCGTACAGCCACAGAAACATGACAACACAGGCAAGAGCTCCTATGCTCCTCTTGGTGCTCAAGCTTGTATTGATGGCGTGGAGTCAGAGGTTTGTTGATATTGATTCTGACTGGCACTACAGAACCCCGGGAAACCTCCCAACAGCTTTTGGGAAAAAAGAAGCATTGCTAATTTTTCATAAACTTATATAGGGAGAGACACAGAGGTACAAAGATATTGAACTACAGGGTCACAAATGAGAAACAGCAGCAGAACAACCACCCAGATCCTAGTCCAAGGATCCTCAATCCAGTAATTTAGGCATATCAGCATGAAAACTTGAAGTGGATTCTGGCTGCAGCCACTGTGGTTAGAAGCTCCTTTCTTTGTCATTCCCCTCTAATCAAATGTTTTACTTTGCAGAGACAAATTACATTCCTGGCTTTTATTTACTTGGGGACTGCTGTGACCCAGCAATCAGCTCCAACACTCTTCCGTCATGTTTAAAATGCTGATGGCCAAATAACAAGAGAAGCGATTCATCTTTCAAATACATCAAGCTGCTTGCAATTGCCTGACTGCTTTTCACACACCAAGGAATGGCTGGCTTGGGGGTCTGATATTCAGAAGAAATAGGATTCCTCCAACTGACATTTACAATACATTCACATGTAGGCTCTTCTTGAGTTTCATTGCACAGGGGAAGGTATGGAAGTCATGCATCAATAGGCAGCATCTCTATAAAATAGTGAACAGGTTCCAGGAACAGTTAGATCCAACCACCTCTCCTGCCACCACATGCTCAAGATGGTGGAGCAGCCTCTTTTTGCCCCCAGCCATGGTGAAACTGTAGTCCGACACGATGATTGACAGCACAGTGGGTTGAAAACACACAGGCTACAATCTGGCCAAAATTTTCTCAAATCTGATTTTATTAAGAAGCAGTCTTTCTATAAAAAGGTAAAAAATAATTCCAGTTTGGTTTTTTTTCCCCAATAAAAACTCATTTAAGAGACAGAAAAAATACCAGGAAATTTGAGAGGGAAAGAGTGACTGTCAAAAATTGCTTAAGTGCCAGAAAGAAAACGCAGTCCACCCCTGTCCTACTGCCATGGTGGGAGCATGATGCAATTCACTGGGAGGCCTCAGCCCAACAGACTGGCGTCTCTCCTTCTGTCCCAGGTGCTCCTTCCACAACGACCAGACAAAGCTGATACACAAAGATATGGATAGATGTCTTTGTTCCAGCTGTTCAGTGGACAAAGAAATCAGGGCAGTTAATTAGTGCTCGTAGCTGGCACAAATTTTAACCTTTCTTTGGAGATACAGAGCATAAAAGACAGCCTACATCTCCATCCCAAAATCAAACAACTGTAAGGGTTGAGCTATGATTTCCAAAGGATGCAAGTCAGAGAGGCAATGGCTCAGCATATCCTCTTAAACTTCTGCACATGGAAAAAAAAAATAATAAAGAGACTCCAGCTCTAATTCTATTCTTTATTAGAAGACAGTGCAGACCATATGTGCTCCAACTTTCTGGACTCAAGACAGCCACCTGGCACCAAAGCACTGCACCCAATTAGTGTGATGGATTGATTTCTCCAAGAGACCAAATTAATGCAAAGCATTAGTGTTATCCAGCTTGTATCAGCATCTCACAGTTCGCAGAGCAGGTGACACCAGCCTGGCAACACTATAAAGATACGGGGAAAATGTGCATCCCTAAGAACCAGGATTTGAAGAAACCTCGAGTGACTGCCATGAGACCTCTGCTTCGGTAGGGAACTTCACGCAGCCCCTGATGCGTGCAACCTTGGCTGCAACCTGCTAATAAGTCTTTTCATTAACCAGTTGCTCTTTGCCCAGTAAATCCCATGCCTTACATCACACTTCAACGTCTTGCCAAAAAGGACTTCTTTTCCTTCTCCAATTTATACACGGACAATACCTTCCTCTGCCTCTCAGCATTATTATAGGCAACCTTGGGGTCCCATGTTTTGTTCACATAAGGAGTGCTTTTTGCAGGCAAGAGAACTGGCTAAATTCACCTGCCAAGCCTTCACAACAGCAGCAACATGGATCACACTTAAAAGGTCCCTTTGCAGGTCACAAAGTCTTTTCAAACTAGAAGTAGACGAACAGCACTTCAGGAACTCTCACTATAAGGGAAAATAGCCCTGGAGACCCAACTGCCATTACAGACTCAGCAGCTACGGCTTCAAAAACGAGGCAGAATTTCACTTTTCCATAAGCCCAAGAGCAGATTTCTTTTTTTCCTTTGTAAAGCCAAAAGCGGGAGCAAACTACATGAAAAGGAGGTAAGGCAGTAAAACAAGGCTCTCAGCCCCGCTCAAGTTTGTAGGCATTGCTGCAGTCTACTTCACTGTACGAGAATAATAGACTCTACTTGTGGTATTTTGGCTGCTGCAGCCCCAGCTGGAGTACAAACACGCACTGAAAGCCACAGAAACACATAATAATGAAAATAAATTATTATTTTTTTAAAAGCAGAAAAAAATCAATTTGAATATGGCATACATGTTTATTTTAATTTAAAACTGCGACGACTGCACCAATAAGCTTATTGCAGCCTCTTCACAGATGGACGGTTCAGGGCAACACCAAATGTTAAATTGTGACCACAAACCTTCAAAATCACAGGCTGCTAAACACACCCCCATCAATTCAAGTTCATGTTTAAGAGTAAAATCCTAGTGACATAACTATAATTTAAATAGGGGGAATAACCTAGATTTCCAAGAACATCAACAAAGATATGTTTGTTTTCGTTTTGATGGGTACACCTTCAGCCAGACCCCTATGTGCTCTAACGTCGAGTGTTTTACAGTAAACGATACTGCAAACTATGCAGCACAGAGGCATTTTGCTCCCACCTGTGAGCCCCAGGCTCCCCAAGGTAGCTGGTCTGGTGTGATTTTGTAGCTAGAAGAGCATTAGAACAAACAGATAGTGCAGGAACCAGCTTGGTCCTTTGGAGAAAATGACTCGGTACCTTATTCCAAGAACCAATTCAAGGGAAAGCAAGGAAAGCAACAGGGGTATCAAAAGCCTGATTTACTGATAAATTGATAATTTTTTCCCCATGTTATCTTTATAGGACAAGACAAGGGAAGAAAAAAAGGAACAAATAAAATAGGATTTCAGAACTAGAATAATTTGCTCAGGCAAATCCCTTCCCAGACACCCCGTTAACAGAATGGCTAAGCAAGGTCAGCTAAGCAGTGATCACCAAGCCAAGCAGACCAATTCCTTACGTGCACTGAATTGTCTGAGAAGATATGGCAGGGGAGGGGAATAAGGATCACTTAGATCTGGAAAGGGAAAGAGTATTAATGGTTTCATAACCCAGAAAAACATGAGGAAGGAAACATCTACAGATTTATGCTTGGGTAAAGGTCACCAGGGCTTATAACCCCCACGTTTCCTCCTTCCTTCTCCTCTCTCCTGAGATCCTTGCTAAAAAGGCATTTACAACCCCCTTGCACGGTTTTGTTGTAAGAAGACTCTTTTGTTTGCTCTTTAAGTTCCTTTTAACAGGTTTGCCCGAGGGCATGTTGGAGCAGCACCTCACAGACATCTGTTGCTCTGGCTCCCTTTTCAAGCTTGCCAAGCTGCACCACCTGGATTACTTTGCAAATACAAATG
The DNA here is from genome assembly GCA_013400535.1 of Scopus umbretta. Classification (NCBI taxonomy): domain Eukaryota; kingdom Metazoa; phylum Chordata; class Aves; order Pelecaniformes; family Scopidae; genus Scopus; species Scopus umbretta. The sequence goes on from VZTL01059761.1 coordinate 31,493, forward strand.
GGAGGGGGCAACCTATGGGTATAACCTACATAGCATCCTTTTCATAGGTAAATATAATAAAAACAGCCTATGTGCAAGCTCAAGCCCCTGCCTTTTTATAATATCATGTTATGGTAACACCTGGCTACTTCTGCTAATGCTCTGTTCTTTGGCAAAAAGGAAAACAGAAGCTTATCTACAGGGATCATAAACTAGAAGGCTCTCATCTCCTGGAAACAGTGCACACCAAGAACAGTCATGATGGAAAAGTCACCCAACAACTGCTTGCAGAGTACTGACAGAAAAATGCAAGTTCAGCCTTCCCCACAGTATCATATGCAGAAACATCTCTCAGATGCCAACTACTCAGCTCTCAGCTTGACACCTCCAATATTATAGCTCTGGTTTCTGCTAACAAGACGCCTGCACTTAGGGATATTCTTCACAGAAGAGGCAGCTTCCTTATTCATGTGAGACTGAGAGGTCCCACCATCACTGCCCAGTGCAGATGCCACGTTCCAGAAACAGCCTGAGGACATTGCGGTGACTTCCACTCTCAGATGTAAAGACTGAATTCAAAGTGGCTTTTGGAGGTGGTGCCTAAATTATGCTCTCAACACAGTTTGGTGTCTATCCATACATTGGGAGCATCCTGCTCAGCAGCCACCACCAGGAGCAGAATGAAGAACAGCAGCCACGACTGGCATTGATGTGACGTGAGACAGATGGACAGAAAGACTGCAGACAAGCCTGTGAAGAGCAGTAGCGCCTGACGGTTACACAGCAAAGTTTTGCCTTCCTTTGTGGCTAACATCATTGCCCTTTGAGCAGCTCCACTGTCAGTGTAAAATCTGTTCTTGTTCAGGGTCTTGTTGATGAATATTTGCTCTCTGGTCCTCCGGCGCTGGTGCAATGTAATGATGCACAAGTCCCAGCTGCTGCGGTGGCCACGAGTGAGAAAGGGGAAGGAAAGCTCTCAGCCACCTACAAATAAAGTGTTTGTCTTGCAGTTTAGACCCAAATAAACCATTTGGAAACTTGCCCCTGTGATTCTGGTATTCTATAGACTCTGTCAAATGCCGCAGTGAGAAGCTGGGTGCCTGATTCCTATGGATGGAGAAGGTTTGCCTGCATATGTCTATGCACGCATGCATGGGATGATCCAGGCTGCCTAAAATAACTGTCTAAGCACTGGCAGTCAGAGGCAGATGTCTCTGATGACCTTGATACTGATTTTTTTGGAGGTCACGGGAAAACCCCTGTTTGAGGATTTAGCAACTGTGACCCTGAGCAATAACTGGGGGAATGGTCTACTATCAGACCTAACTTATACAGCTGTACATACAGGATTACAAAAACAAGTCCCTCCACACTACTGGACTTGGGAGACTGCAAATAACATCACTTTGTCCTGCCCTATCTCACCCCCAAGGCCAGGCGCTCAGTCTCTGACACCTGCAGCAGCTTTGGCGCTGATGGGAACAGAACAAGGATTGCCCCCTTGCCTTTATGCAGGCAGATTTTTGACTGCCACCTAAGTGAAAACCACAGAATCAACCCTCAACAGTCCACAATAACCCACTGCACAACCTTGTGTATCATTAAAGAATGCGACCTATTCAAAGAGTAAGTTTAGTATTTGAAGGGACTTGCAGAGAGTCAGTGGGGAATACACCACTGTTCCTCATGCACATAGTAAACGTTATTCCCACCTTGAAATTCTCCAGTACAAGTAATCCCAAAGCTTCATCCCCTTTCCCAGGAAAGGCAGCGAGCAACACATTAATATGGGCTCCTGTACACCAAAATCACAGGCAAAACTTCCAGCTTCTACTTCCACATTCATGCACCAATGACACCACAGCCACTTGCGATCTACAAAATCACAGCCATAAGATTACAGCACCGGTAATGATGGTGGTGATGGGCATAGATGACGACTCAGATGAACAGTCAGGGATTTATTGTCCATCAGGTGTTGCACTAGCAGATGACGGCCAACAGCAGCAAAGCAGCCCGCAGCCACCCTGGACGGCTTTGCCCCGCTCATATCGTGAGCTCCAAAACTGCTGTAAGAGTTTCCACTTCCCGAGCAGCTCCCCAGTATTGGCACGGTGGTACTTCCAGTCCACGCTATCAGCTGCTGCCTGACCTCAGCTACAGCGGGGGCAACATGCCACCGGGCCCCATCGCCTCCCCGTGCCGCAGAGATTCGTCCTGACCCCTGCGCTGTGGTTTGAAGTCCACTGCCGTGAGGTGACCTACATCAACCAGCGTGACCACACAGGCAGGCTGCTTAGAGCTAAATGAAAAGCCTAGAAACTTGAAGATTTGGAGGATTACAAGGGAGATGAGGCTGAGTCATGTCCTAATCCTAAGTATTTGCCCGATTTTGTGTGCTAAAATGAGATCTCTGTGACACCACGTACTGTGAGTTTTCTTGTTTGTATTTGTTTACAACCTTGGAGCGTTTGCCATCCCAGCCCCCTTCCTCCCCATAAATTTCATCACTAGGTCCTGGAAGACTACGCATTATGAGAGGGACACCTTGATTTGGCCCTTTGGATTTAGTGTTATCCTGAGGTAGAGAGAGACCCGAATACACAAATCCTCCCTTTCCCCATTGCTCTAACAATAGCACTCCTTCATGCCAGGAGTCAAAGTAACAAAAATCCCAACTGCTGAGTAAGGTCAAAAAAAATGTTGCTTTTTCACAGCATCTTCTTGACTAGGTATGTGTAGAAACATCTTAATAAGGAAAATCAGCATCTAGAGCTGTATCCCAGAGGTGCTGGTAAAATACCGATTGCCTGAAACCTGTAGAACTGGATGCACTGATTGTCCCTCCGAGCCGTTCCAGTAATACAAGGGGTCTATAAAGACGAAGCTAATCTGCAAAAATTCCTTCTACCGTGTTGGAAGTCCTCATCAGATTAGAAGAGCACTGTAAGGAGCAACGCAGCTCGGTCAGCACAGGTCAGGTGCGGCGGTTGTGTGTCAGCCAGTACTTGGCGGTTGTGTGTCAGCCAGTACTTGGCGGTTGTGTGTCAGCCAGTACTTGGCGGTTGTGTGTCAGCCAGTACTTGCCGCTGCTCCGCTGTTGTCACAGCCTGTCCCCGGGCATCCCCGGGGAAGGAGGCCGGGTGAAGTGGCTCCGATGGCGTTTCACAGCTGCACCGTGTGACATAAGCAGTCCTGCCTGACACCAGGCAGTGAGCGAACAGTCCTCGGCCTGCTAAAATTTCTTTAAATACCTTAATTAGACACTTTGTCCCGCTATTTAGTCACACAAATATCACAGGACAGGAAAACGCAAGTCGGCAGCATAGAGAAGAGGAGGAGGAAGCTCTAGGGAAGAAGGGAGAGCGTTCTCAGCCATAAGCTGCGCAACTAAGGACAAGAAATTCAGAAGTGTGAATTTTGGTGTGCATCCCATTTCCATTACATTTTCATGAGAAAAGAAATATCTGTGCTCTGAAGGTTCAATTACTGACAGGACAGCATCAACGTAGGAAAAGCACTCAGATTCCCAGAAAACTCAGGAAACCTTAACTCTGGTATAAAAACTAATCCACCACCATCACATTGTAAGACCCTGATGAAACTTGTACAGCGCTTTAAGTCTTTCAAGGGAAATTTTAGACAGAGCACTAGCATTTCATGGATCATACAATCCAATTTAAGGGTTTGCCTATGCTAGGAAGTTTGCTGCTTTTACTTGCCTGCGGTGGTTAAAATGGCATCCTGCTCACCCAGCCACATGCCTCAATATGGGTGCAGTTATGCATGTAATAGTAATTGCATTTGTATAGCTTATTCGCTTTTGTAAGCAAAATAAACTCTGCCAAATAAGAGTGTTCCCCTTAGCCCTGCGCTGGGATAACCACGAGTACAAAAATAAAATCACATCTCTGACAACATGGTTATTTATCAGTCCATGTCTCCCAGCGTAGGCAAATATTTGAACACTTATGGAGACAGGAGGTGAGCAAAGAACTGGGAGAGAAGATGGAGTACCTCACTTTCCAATTTGCATGGATTTACTAGTGCGTTAGCAGTGATGTTTCACAGTGTATTTTCCCCCAGGAAAGGAGGAAATGGGCTGGCAGCCCACTATCTTTTCCACCCTGTGCTGTATCACCTCCAAATTAGCTCTACATGGAAATAAACTCTCTCCTAAAGCAAATAAAACTTTTCCTCATAGCACAGTAAGTTTTTCTTCTAACTCAGGACTCTACCATTTTAAATACAAACTTGGTCCCTTTACACCAATTTCTTAACAATAATGGCATGATACAAAGGCACAAAATAGGATTCCTCATAACACCTACTCTTCATGTAGCTTTGAACCTCGGTCAGGATGTGATATTAGCAAGCCCCAGTTAACAATTTATTTGGGCCATTTTCAGATCAGAAAACTTAGTTTCTGAATCGCCCCTGTATTTTCCCCCAAGATGCCTTCAAAATGAACAGTATCATCTTTTCCAGTCTGACACAATGTTCTGCTCAGAAACTTCAAATGAGAAGAAAAATTAAAAATTAAAAAATTATTCCAAAAGATAATCCTTGATTTAGTATCTGGAACTTGCTTTTTGACAACAACACTAAGATTTTAAGGGTTTATTCTGGCTCAGAAAGGGAGGGGAGATGGCAGTGCTGCTCCAGGCAAAGTATCCCAGATGGGGGAGAAGCAAGGCTGGTGGTAATGCTGCAGGCTGGGCAGAGTGGTGGGATTCATCTCATCTCCCAACAAGTGACACCTTAATTTTGGAGGATGAAAGCAAGGCGACCAGAGACACCATCCTGACTCTCTTGCTGAATCATTGCTTTATGCATTTGGTTGCAATGTCTTCTCCATCCTGAGCTTTTGTAGGGTTGGGGTGTGCGTGTGCCTGGACACCTTCCTGCCTCCGTCACCCACTACAACAAGCGCAGACTCTCACTGCAGCATGAGGATGCCAACATTCAAAGCTGTCGTGGTTTAACCAACAACTAAGCACCACACAGCCTCTTGCTCACACACCTCCCCTCCACGGGATGGGGGAGAGAATCGAAGAGTGAAAGTGAGAAAACTCGTGGGTTAACACAAGAGCAGTTTAATAGCTGAAATAAAATAAAGTAAAATAGTAGTAGTAGTAACAATAAGAATATACAAAACAAGTGATGCACAGTGCAATTGCTCACCACCCGCTGACCGATGCCCAGCCAGTCCCTTAGTAGCTATTGCTGCCCCCCAGCCAACTCCCCCCAGTTTCTATATTGACCATGATTCCATATGGTATGGAATAGCCCTTTGGGCAGGTTGGGTCAGCTGTCCTGGCTGTGCCCCCTCCAAGCTCCTTGTGCCCCTGGCAGAACATGGGAAGCTGAAAAAGTCCCTGACTAGTATAAACACTACTGAGCAACAACTAAAACATCAGTGTGTTATCAACATTGTTCTCATACTAAATCCAAAACACAGCACTATGCCAGCGACTAGGAAGAAAATTAACTCTATCCCAGCTGAAACCAGGAAGCACTGAGAGAAGTTGCTGGGTGGCACTGCCTAACCCACTCAAACGTACAACTAGGAAGTATTTTATTAGCCAGCATGGTTTCTGCATTGGAGCTATTTAGCTTGTTAGTCTTACAGTGCCTCTCTCTCTCCCCCCAGACAGATCCATGCTATTTTTTTGCCCAGTATGCTTCATGGATTCATGCCCCCATTTGTCCTTCCCCAGGGAAACCCAGCCAGCAGACAGCACATAACCTAGAAAGTACAATTTTGCTTTTCTTTTCTCTTTGTTGTTTAAACTGCTCTGTACATTTCTGGGATCCAGAACACCCTCTTTATTAAATAATGTAATTAGCCACTTGGATCTGGAGCACTATCATTAGTCTGCAGCTTAACAACATGGGTTAGGAAACATGCAGTTTATATATAGCGTGGCGTGGGGACTCGGATCGTGGCTCAGTGTCAGGGTGTGCTCGAGTACTGCAAAAAGCATCCGAACTTCCTCAGCGCCCGAGTCCTACTTGTCCCACAGAGCTGGACTTGCACACAGTTTCCTGCATTCATCCCCTGGTCTTTTCCTCCTCCAGCCACAAGCTGCAATATCTGCAAGTCACAGAGGGCCAGATGGCTGGTTTTCGAAAGCTCTTCTGAGCTTGCACCTCCCCACAACAGTGGGGAACACTGGTCCTTCAGCAGGGCCTTTCCAATACTCCCCTTGCATCAGCAATCCTGGAGCTCTGCTTCACCAGGTAGACTCAACACTTGCACAAAACTGGGCTGGGATAGCAGGAGAGCACCCTGACCTGCACAGCAGACCCTCGCACAGCACAGAGAAGGGGCTAATCCAAAGTTTTTGCAACTAGAGTTTGGTTCAAATTAGTTTAAACTTCCTCTGTGGTTTCTCCTTCTACCCCATCTGCTCTTGGATAAGCAAGATTCTTCTTATCTAGGTACCCATTTCTACATGTGGTTTCACTGGGCGGGTGGATGAGGTTTTCTTATCCTCTGCAACCCGCTAGAGTGGTGAACAGAACTGGCTCATGAATAACGGATGCTCAGAGAGGAAAAAAAGAAAACCAAGGCTCACTTATCCTTGTTTTTTGGTGTTATTGAAGTAGGTTTTCATTAGCTGATAAACACTCTGACAGTGCAATTACTCCAAGAGAAATCATCATGCAGAACAAATCAGTACATCCACAAGGCTGTCTCCATTCTCCAGCCTCCAAAGAGACCACTTCCCCCATCGATCAATGCATAGGGGAAGGAGATGCTAATTCTTCCTAGTAATACTTTGCCTTTCATCCAAGATTTTCAAAGCACTCAACTCGGAGTGTTTGTTTTGTTAATGTTTGGAGGACCCAAGAGAGTGGAGGGCCTCACTGCCTTAGGAAACTGATACAGTCAAAACAGCATCATACGTATGCTGAAGAATATGGTCTGACCAGACTGGATAGATAAGGTGCATCAGAAGAACCCAAGGCAAAGGAACTTGCATATAATTACCCATTGAGATGATTTTGAAGACAATTCTGTTTCCCTGTGTCTCAGTCTTACTCACTGGATCAGACTTGGGAACGTTGCAGCCAAGCTCCCTGCACCAGAGGCACAACTTCCCCACGGAACAGACAGGAGAGGCCAAAGGAACTTCGATTAGCAGGAAACAGAAGTCAAAGAGCACAGACGTATTTCTCTGGCCTCTAAAAAAGGCTCATAGATATCTCCTTGATAACCTAAGGCTCAAATACCTGCACAGAGACAGATCCACCATAAATACCAGGAAGAAATCTGTGGAAAAATGTATATGTGAACAACAGTCACTCCTCTTTTCAATTTCAGTATTTTCTTCCAAAGCAGAATGTATTGTATATTACTTGGATCTATAAATAATTTATGTCTCTGAAAGAAAGAAGGCAAGGTCTTACAAATTTAGGTACCATATGCCTACATACGCATATTTATGTATAGAAATATATGCACACACAACACTCCACTATTCTGGCACTTGGTTTTCTTCAGACAGCTCATTTCTTTCCCCTCTCCTCTCCTCCTTTGCAGGATCACAATAATGAAGTTAGGCCTGGCAACATTAGCAAAGCACTTATTTAATCCACCCTTTCAAATTCAACTGATATCTGCCCAGATAATATCAAGAGAGCAGCTGAGGCCCCTTTGTCAGCAGCCTTGAAGGAGTCATAAGCAAGAAGATAAAATGAAATCTTATTACCAGCTTGGAGACAAGAGAAAGAGAAAATAGGGATTTGGAAAGGCGTATAAGCCAAAATTGACCCTAGGCAAATGCATGTGAACAGGGCTTTCAAATGCAGTACATCAGGAGAGCCCTATAATAGGGTTTTAAATGTGTACAACACACCTAACCAATTAAAAAGGCATTTTATCAGATGTTGGGCAGCTCGCTCTCTGAGGATAAATACTTACCCTCAGCTGAAGAAAATAACTTGCCATTCTGTTTCAAGTCCAGGGCATGAATTTTCTTCTTTCTCTCCCCTTCTACAGTATCAATGAACAAAAACGGCATTCTTGGTTTACAGAGGATGCCTTTATATATCTCTTCAGAAACACAGAAACTCTCCTCATATATCTGGAGATGCCATCGAAGTCTTAAAATGCATCCCCAAAGTTTTGAAATAAACTATCTTGAAGCTTTTGAAATAAGCTATCTTGAAGAGTAATAGCACTACATACTTGCCTGCAAAGTAACAGAAGTCACCTTATTTCTTGGAATTTCTCAAAAACCAGAGACGTGGCATATTTTTATGAGTTATTTATCTCTTATTTCTCACAGAATATTGGGTTTTGGCAGATTTTGACCAATTGGCATTTTTATACTTGAAGCTAGATATCACTTCAAAAAACATGAAGGTTTTGTAGCCCTGCAAAGAAGAGACAGCCATATCAAGAAATCACAAACAGTAGTCTGATCACCAGAATGACCTACACAAACCCTTATGGTAACTATTATGTCCAAATTACTGATTCTTTCACCTCTGTCCTCTTTCCTTAAAATAGGGCTGGCACTCAATTACCCATCCCCTGGCAGAGCTTCAGCAGACCGCTGTTTAAGCTTGCACAAGATGGGAGAGAAAAGTATGCTAGCAAAGGCACAAGGACCCGTCATCACCATACCTTCAAAGCCAAGGCTAAGTAATGCTTTGAGGAAAACACTGTCACTGACCTGAGTCTGAAAAGCAAAATGGAGAAAAGGATGGCTCGTTATTAATGACAGACAGCTCTCAGTAGCAGATCTTCACAAGGGGAACTCTGTATCATTTCCCAGTTTGGGGACTTGGAAACTTGAGACACCATGGGCATGAAGTGGTTTGCCAAGAGGCTCTCACAGTGACTCTGCTCCTTCTGATTTATTAATAAAGTCTATATACACTGACTCAGCTGGAAAATATGACAGCTTCTAGCGACATATGATAACTGGTTTATGGCCTAGAAAGGTAACACCAGTTGAGCATATTTCTAAGCATGTTTCTAAAACCAAAGTTATACTTAAGTGTTCATACATTACAGCTGATCTCCCCCCAGAAGAGAAAGTCTACTGAGCTTTGCAGTTAGCAGGAAGACAGGGTGTCCCACTGAGGGTAGAAGTAGTAATCTCAAAACAATTGCATGTGGAAGGTTGTTTTTGTTTTGGTTTTTTTTAACCTCAAAACCGGAATAAGTAGCATTTTAAGTTGGCCCAAATACTTGGCTTCACATGACCCATTTCTGACTACGATGACAGTATACATATCATTTACAGGTCACCAAACTGTGACTTGCAGTGAGTAGCACAGCAGCTGCACAGTAGTGCAAAAACTACTCGGTAACATTTTACCTTGGTATCTGACCACTGAGAATCTGAAGTCTCTTCATCATTAGATTTTGGTGCAGAATTACTATTTCCAGTGGTTACGTTAATTGTACATCTAACACACAGTCAGGATGCAGGGCACTAACCCATCTGATCCACTGGCATGACCAGCTTCTTCATAAGCTTGGAACATACTCATTTGAAGAACCTCAGCCTAGCCCATATCAAGTCTTCTTTTGATTGAACACAACACAGGATCTAGCACCAATAAAAGATAAAGTAAAGGTGGGCAGTGGCCTCCTTTGCTGCTCCGGCAAAGACTAACTATAAAAAATAACTCGCTCGCAAAGAGAACAGTTGACCCCTGCACGCTAACTTACCCCTGACCTAGGGGAAGGTATGGACTGCTGAAGACCATGATGGATCTGCTCTGCATCAGGTTTGGGATTTAAACAACAAATGAATCAAGTTTGCAACAGAACTATGGATGCAGGCTGTAGGTCTACCAGGTGATGCAAAGATGGCCTATGCTGTTGCAATAGGGTCCTTATAGGGACTGCTATGCAATCCCATGTTGTTCCAACTCCTGCACCAGCCCTACTCCCGTGGTCACGTCTCTGCCTGGGATACACCTGGGAGCTGTGCTGACTTAGTTCAGCTCTGTGCCTAATCAAAATTAAAAGCCTCTTAGAAAGACTGCAGTCTGCCAAGACTTCAAAGGAAAGGTTAGTTAAACAGTATGACTACCTGCAGACTCAGAGGAATGAGATTTTCTTTTACCGTGCTAACAGAAAATCTGCAACTGTATATGGCTGCGTGTCGTGGCAGGAAGCCGTGCAAAGAGCTCCTTTCCCTCTCCACATTTTGCCCATCTCTGAAGAGTTATCCCTCCTGCCCTAGCAGTTCTCTCCTATAGCTACTATGTCAACTTCTAGTTGTTGCTAAGTCAACTTCAAGGGCTAAGGCACTTCTCCAGCCTCGAGGATCTGCTTCTCCTCATCAGTTAAGAGAGCTACAGTTAAGAAGCATCAACTTAAAGAGCTGACAGCTTACAATAATGGTGGTTGCCTCCTGTCTTCACACATCTGTCCACAGACCATGCCTCCCAGCCCCCTGTAAACACTTCAAGAGGTGTTTCCTTGGATCAGGAGTAAGAGAACTGTGGCACTTCTCCAGTAATCACATTTGCTTCCTGCAAGTGGATGTTTCCAAATGATATTTGAGAAGTTACTGCATTCACTGACACATTTGCACACTTTTCCATTGACATCTAAAGATGCAAACAGATGTGGCCTGGCTTTCATACACATCATTTCACTCCACAGGCATCAGATCCCAAAGGGCAGACAATATTCGAGCACAGTTCAGTGTACCAAACCAGATGCCGCAAGCTTTCTTTATTCTGCTGCAGGCTTCGATACCTGCCTGACTTTGCACATCCTGTCTTTGGTTTCCACAGAAATTCATCAAGATGCTCACATGCTCATCCTAACTGGAGCCTTCCTGACAAACTCTGAATTAAATCTAATCACCAGCTTATTGCCTAAACTTGATTAGTATCTATGAGTGGCAGGAAACAGGGAACATTCTATAAAATTGAGATCAGGGCCAGGCTTGATAAAACTTGATAAAAATTACCTCTGGAAATAAGTGTAGTGATGGTGTCTGAAAACAGAGGCTCTGTAACAGGGTAAAATAGCATGTCCAGAGCTCTAAGTCTCTGTCCTGCATCTGGGCTAGCCTGTATAAAGCTCTAGAGAAGGTGAGCAAGGCTGGATTGCAAACCCATGCAACCCATGCACCCATGCCAATGCCACTGTAGCATCCACAGAAGCCCAATGAATACCTGATATCAAAGAATACCCTGAGCAGCTGCATACTCTGTCCTTAACAACGGGGACAACATTTGGAAATTGCTGTCACAGAATGGGACGTCATCACACCTCCATCAACGCAGAAAGCACTCAGCCCTTTGCGTGGTATTCACATCGCCTCCAGAGCTGTATGGAGGTGTCCAGATGAGAATGCAGTTGGAAAAAGCAAGAAAAACATCATCAGCTTTACTATTCTGGAATGTGGTCGTTTGCAGATCCACAATATTTTTTGGCCATATATACAAAATCCAATTTAGATCTTCCTCAAGTTCAATTTTGATAATTAGAGAACTTACTTTTATGTTCTCACTGACCCTGTATTTTCAGGGAGGGTTATGTTAGTTTAGGGTATAAAATATTGATTAACAGCTGCTTCTTTCACAAGTGCAGAGAACTATCCTGCTTCCCCAGTCTAATTTACCACTAGATCCCTAGGAAAAGCAAGCGTGCTTTGTTCAAGGCTTGTTACAGCAGGAAACGAGACACACAGTAGTGCCGAAGTCTTGTCATGACACCAACTACAACTGCTGTCAGATTTAAACTGGCAATCTCTCCAAAAGCTTGAGTAGAGGAGTGTGCCTGGAAATGAAGCAAGGAGGGGCTGTTTTTTCTGTGCAACAGCTGGGAAAGCAAGCTACAAGCTTCTTTTCAAGCCCGGCCCTCATTTAGCTGAAAAGATTAGAACAAAATCAAACAGTAAGCCACCCTCAGACCAACAGAGCAGCAGGACGACACATGCAAGCAAGCAGCCTGCATGCAAAAATCAGACAGTTGAAGAAGCAACAGCTTTAGTTTCCTCCTGGAAAGCAGACTGGGGAGTTAAGACAAAGCCCGGCTCTACAAAACTTTGGAGAATATCGTCTCCCACTTGATCAGCATCCTTTCCAGCACCCTCTCCATAGCAGACTTAAAGAGTACCTTTCAGAGGATCACCGTAACACTACAGTGAGGCAGCACACCATAAAGGCTCCAGCCCAGATGGCAGACTCCCACCTGGTACCGAGGACCCAAATCTCAGCCCCGCTACGCGTGAAACCAAACTGGCTGGCAGCTCTGGGTGGAGGCAGAGTTGTAGAAAGACAAGGAGGGAAAAAAACACATTTATAAAACATCCTGTTTTGGGAGAGCTACAGCATCTTCCAGTGACACAGCTTTACAGAGTAGCTAATTAAGCCCAGGCAGGATGCAGGAATTCTGTTCTGATCTCATTCTCTGTGCCAGTACCATAAAGACAGAATTAAAAACAGTAAGTATGACTGGTATGCTTCTTTTGGCATAAGGGATGCCCACTGCAAGGCACCTGCTACTCCCTTCTCCTCAGGGCAGGGCTATAGCTGTAGGACCCAGAGAGCCCAGTGGGAAGCAGAGCATCGTTGTTCTGGTTCCTGTATGAAATGAGCGGAAGGATCAGGTATAAAACATGTACCACAAACGAGAGCTTCTTGGGCCTTCTCCCACTTCTACAACTCTTCCAAACCACATCAAGTAGCACACCTCTGGTTTCAAGGAAGTACCATGTGTCACAGCACTTTAATATTTTTTTTTGTCTTGACTGCAAGTAGAAACACCTGGATAAACTGAATACCAGTGATTACCATGGCCATTAAAGCATGACAGTATCCCAAATGAGAGCATTTCACCACCACAAATAAAAACTTCACTAAAACCGGGAAACGTCCAGCCACAGCTCATGATGAACAATTGGTAGCTCAATGTGGTTTGACAGACATTTCCCATCCTGGTAGTAACCATTGCTTTTACTTCTTTGAAAATATTACTCAAAGACCACAACACCCTGTAAATTTTTTTTAAAAAAAAAGCATAATTGAAATCATTAATCCAAAGTCTTGGAGGCACTAGTGTCGCAACTGGACTATAATCCAAGCAATTCTTCGCCAGCCCTACCCCCCAAACATGAGCTCATACTCTGTTGCTGAGAGTTCAGTAACAACTAATTTTTGCACCACAAAAACTTAGCGGTCTTTGCTGACAGAGTCCCATTCTGCAAACTATATTATTGTTGTTATAGCAACACAAAGGAAAATATCTGACAATGAAAAATTAAATAGATTCCACCAAGTGCCTCAGCTCCATACGAAGAGCAGATGTTAAAACCTTCAAGTGGTGTCAAAATATCTCTCTCAAAAGTGGCAGGTTTTGAATGGTTTAGTAATTAAAAAGTCTGAAGATTGTTGGCTTTAGTTCAGCACACTTCACGTTCACAGAAAGACTTGTTTCTTCCCACCACAGTGCCAGATATTGATGCACAATTGAGATATTTAAAAAGCCAGTCAGCCACCAGCTTCCAAGAGAGAACGGCAAAAGCCAGCAATGCTAACATCCCAACATCTGCAGAGACTGCTCACGTTATCATCAGTCTGCCTGCCTAAAGAGACAAATCTTGCAAAACCACATAAAACCACAGTGTTCACACCTTACAGATGAGGGAAAGGTTTCTTCCCACAAGTGCTGCCAACTCTGAATGGGGAATGAGTTAACCAGCGCCTCGGGGATGACTTTCCAAGCACGTATCTCAATGCTGTGGCCACTGTGTGCCCTTTACTAGGTACGTCTCTAATGGAATACCAAACCCTCTCATGGCACAAGCTCAACGATCACCATCTTTCCCCTTGATTACTTTTTAGGCCTTAATACTACCACATCATCCTCTTCACTGAATCCTTCTATTAGAAAGAAGCCCTGAACATCCATGCAAAATTGTAGGCAGATGAACCCACTTTATCTTGAGGTGTACCATTGCTACACAGTCACCCAGAAACATCTGCAATATCAATTTTCAGTATCAGCATCACACTCTTTTTCCCCTGTGCATCAGTGCAAGGGTCGCTGAGTGTGCACAGCAGAGCCATCGCCCACCCAAGGCTACTCCAATTCAACTGCATGGTGAGGCTGATTATGTGACAGGCAACAACTTTGGCTTGGATGTTTTTACTCTGTCTTGAGTAGGTAGGAAAGCAAGCTGCCCCGTAGGGACTTATGAATTTAAAATGTAAAACTAGCAGGCACCCAAAATCATCCAGAGGTGAGAGAAGCCACAATGGTCCAATTCACTCAGCAGCAGAGAAAGTAGATGACCCCTCTGTCCCAGCAGTTGGAGAGCAAGTACCTCACAGAGATAGTAAACACAACCCCAAAGGGAAGAGCAAATGAAGCTCAAGCAGGACATGGAAGCAACCAAAACCCAACCACCTCAGAAGCCAGGTATTGTGCAGAGGGAGCTCTGTTTTGAACATACTGAATAGGAAGCTCCAAAGCTGTCATACTTTGGCTGAACTCCATCACTATTTAAGAGGTGATCTGGGTATATTCCTTCCAGGATATACAGAGCACACTGAAACACGCAAACTCCCCCACAAATACGTTATAGATCAAGGAGAAAACCAAGTCCTCTTTTTACACCAAAAATATTTTCCACACAAAAGCCATGTTAGTAATTACATTTTTTTTCCCTAAAGTGGCGCACACCAAGGGTTAGTCATATACCTCCCATTGACTCTAATGAGAGCCTTACCGCTAGAACAGCAAATAGCTTTTTCCAGAACATGGTGGGTGGAAGTAATTTCTATTTTAATAGGTCTAGAGTAGTGAGAAAGACAGAAAACTTGCAAAAAAAATAATCCCCCTCCCATGCCTTGAAGTGGAAGAGATACAGCATATGAGTTCTCTGCCAGATTTCAGGGACTTGAGGCACATCTTCAGATTAGTTCTTGTAACTTTGTGACAAGACAAGAAACTAATTTTCAGAAGAGATGTTGTTTGCTTGACTTGTTCCTTCCCATAGGATGAGCAACCTCTGCGTGGAAAGGACTATACCAAGATACAGGCATGGAAGCTGATAAACACAACTTGGCTTTGAGAAAGATCACACAGAAAATTATATATGTTGCCAGTGGTTCAAGGCTGGCACATCTAGATTACCAAAGCTAGGGAAAAAAAAGAAAGTCTTCTCCAAAAAGCCATGACGTTTCAAGCAAATTTGCATTCTGAAATGGAAACTCACCCTCTCGAGCCTATACTTAGAAAGAAAATCCCTAAAAAGTACAGCCTAAGATTTCATTTAGGAAAACTGAAGACAATCTTGTAACTGAGGATTTTCAAAACACTTCTGAAGCTCCTTAAAATGCCTAAAGCTCAGCTGTTTGCAAGCTGACAAGCTGGGTAACAGACATGAGAACTAGGTTGTGAAGGGTATTTGAAAGAAGAGAAGCCTTGCCTGGTGCACACCTTTGAGCAGGAACACGGGAAGCCGTACAAATCCCACCTCCAGAGCAGCACACCTGGTGCAAGCCTGGAAGCCCAGATCGCTTTAAAGCATGAAGATAGTTCAACTTCCAGCTGCTTTTATTTGACAGTTCTGTTATTCTGAAGGGCCTATTAACAATAACCTTAATATTTGCATACGGTTTCAAAACTCTGTACAAACATCAATTAATCCTCTCAACAAATTTGTGAGGTAAGCCAATGAGTGTTATCATTTCCATTTCATGGATGAGAAAGCTAAAATACATAGAAGTTAAAGCCAATATTTTGAAATGAGCGGGTGAACAGAATGAACCTGCATTTCTGCTTGAGTGAATAGCCAGGCTGGAGACAGAGACACACAAACATGCTTTTGTGCACACACAAATCTAGTCAAACTGGAGCCACAGCTCAAGGGTGCTTCACCAGGCTCAGCTACCTTGCTCAAGGACATGCAGCAAGCAACCTGCAAAGGCAGAGGAATCCTGCCTCAAACCCTGTCCAGTGCTCAAACCCACATTGATCTCAAATTCAGATTTTTAACCAAATACCACACAGAGGTGGAGGTCTAAATGCAAGTAGGTTCCTGCAATTTTCACAGAAAAGGCAGAAAGGCTCAACGTCTCTCTCCAACAGAGAAAACATGCAGTGGGAACCCATACTTTACCAAACACTAGGGACTCCACATTAGAAAGAACCTTATGAAGGCATCTGAACAGGAAAGGATTCAACTGCACATATTAACTCTGTAGATGAAGTCAATGAATATCAGTCCCAAAGCCATGGGAAAATGGGCTTTGTAGGTTCAGTGTTCACAGAAACTCTTAAAGGATTTTTAATGCTTTATCAGTTACTACCTAGAGAAGGCAGCATCAGGTTTAGGGGAGCATCCCACAAGTGTAATAGAGAACTCTTCCTCCAAACTATTACATTACTTGCAAGGCTGGTTAGACATTCAGGTTTCTGCAGCAGCAGGGTACGTACACCTTCATGCAGAGGGTGAGAAGGTCTTCTGCTCAATATTAACACTTCTCACCATACCCGATACTCATCTTCATGTGACAGAGGTAAATTCTGCTTGGGAGCTGCCAGTTACACCTTGGTTATTTGGATCTGATGGTGGTGCAGTAGGTAAGAAGCTGCTCAGTGAGTACAGCAAGAGATGGGTGCCAGGTTCCTTCTTCCAGGAGATAATTAATAGTATTCTAACAAGCACCACTCCCACTCTCCCTGTAAACAGTTCACCCCTTAAATCCAAAGGTCAAATCTGTTGATACAGCAGTTATGGCTGGGATAGGAGGTTTGGTTCTAACCCCACAGTGCTCTTCAGGACAGAGTACAGTGGTTGCTGCTTCTGCAGCGCTGGGGAGCTCACTCACTTATTGCTGTATGCAGCACGGGTTGTCACTAGATTTGTTCTCATGTCTCATTTGTTTTGAATACGTTTGTCAATGGCACTTAAGTATTTCGGCTGGACATTTTATCATCGTGCTCTTATAAATCCAAATAAACATCACAACTGCGAGAAAAATTGATTAGTTATTAAAAAGCAAACATGAGCAAGCAAGAACACTTTTTTTAAATCTCAAAATAAAGTGACATGTCCAAAAGTCATTAATGTCTGGAAGGACAAAAACCTAAAATGAACAGTGCATCAGAAGCAGCACAGGCTAATTTATATGAGCCAAAACCCTTTTGTACAGAGTATACTGAACTGTGAAACAGGTTTGATCATGGGCCAAGTCATGTTTCCTAGGCTGATGCGTGATTATCCAGCATGACTTTGCATTACAGCACAAGGGCACTGGTGTGATCTACAGTAGGGAGCTGCAGGGAATTTACAGGTGAAAAGCCAAAAGCTGAGCATTTTTAACACAGAAAAAAAATCCACATTTTCATTTCAAGTACAAGACGCTTCAAGTTAGGCCAGAGTTTTTAATTGTGGGGACGGGGGGGAAAAAAGTAGATTAATTCTTGCTTGATTTATATTAAGCAAGAATCTAGTCCCTTACATGCTTTTACTGCTGAAACAGAAACAGATTAGATCTATTAAATCGGTGACAATGACACTTATCTTGAGAGTCAAGATGCAATGTAACAAACATGGATTTGCGGTCAGAAGCACATGGAGCAAGATCTAGTTTTTCATAAATCTTGGCTGTTGCTCAGGCAACAGTCACTTTTAAACGGCTAACATGCAGAGAGCATTTTCACAGACCTAACCCATAGCATCTCTGGGACTCAGTTTACTTGCTGCAATCAGGGACGGGCATGTCAGGGTGAGAGAAAGCATGTGCTTCATGGTCCCTGCATGAGGAAAGCCTCCCTGGGGTCACTACAAAAGCTGATGCATCCCAGGGAGAAAGCTTTGCTGTTCACTATGTAAGCAAGAAAGACTTGGATCTGTTCTGTCACCCTCCCTGGGTAGAGACATGATGTGGCAGGGCTGCAGGAAGACCTGCCCTGTGGTTGTACAGTATCCTTATGCAGTTGTAAAAGCCCCACAGACCAGCCCTGCCAAATACAAGAATTAACAGACCTGCAGAAAAGTTTCTCCTGATCCCTGTGGCTACAGAAGTCCAAGACCTAGAAAGCAGCTACAGGGCAGGGGGAGAGCCTGCATTCCCCGATTCCCTGCCTCTCCCCTTACTGGAGTGCAGCGTTTCTGTCCTCCAAATGCCTTAGCTTGGCTATTTAATTTTTCCTCCCTCTGTTTCTCACTGCCCATAGAGAAGCAATTCGTTCCCTGCCAGCCTGTTCCTACTCACCTGATCCTCATTCTGACTGTCTGCATGGGAAGGAGTGCTTAGTAAATGAGTACAAAATGTATTATTATCAGATTTTTCTTTACGCTTTCTAGCAAGGTGGTACATGTATGTCAGCACGTTTCAACTTTTCTTGCTGAGCAGTTGGATATAGCCTCAGAGTTGTTTGGGATGGAAACCTGGTAGCAAAGCGGTTTGCTTGTTCTGCTCTCGGAGCACAGAGCTGAATTACTTCACATTTAAATACTATACCCAAAAAGATACATCTTGCAATAACTCTTAACACTCAGTGAAATATAAGTAGCCTGCTTTGCTCTGCACACTGTAACAACAAAAACCTCTCAATTTTATTTCTCTCCTCCGATCAAATAACACTGGAGGTTTTCAGACTTGGACACCATTAAAATCTATATTTTCCAGTAGTCAGTAAAAGGCACATGAATAACTGAATGGGGCAATAGGGTGTAAATAATTTTTAGGTAGCAAGTCCCACCAGTCTGTACTAAACACAGAGGACAAGACTGGAAACTGTGGGACCTTATACAAGGGCTGTATTTTCAAAAATTGAAACAAGAGCTCTAAATAACATCTGAAGAAAAGGAAAGAGGAATCACAGATACACAAATATAAGGGATAAGCGATCATCTTGCCACAGGTAAGAATGTAGTAGGCATGCAAAGCAGCCGCAGGGCTGAGACGGGACAGAAGGAGGAAGGGATTGAAACGTGGAGCCGAAGCCGGAACACCCGACAAATGTTGCTGTGATTTGCCTGTGCAACAGTACTCCAGTTACCTGGAGTGACCCTCCAGAAGGAGCCCAGCGACTACAAGGGTTACGGGGAGAAGCTGAGGCCAGATTGTCATAGAAATGCAGGGTATGTTATCAGGTTCAAACAAGAACAAGACAGTTCCCTCCGTGCATGACAGTAAAGCAGCAGCCTCCCTGCTGACCCCACAGAGGTAAAAAGGCAGAAAGACAGGAGGGTTTAGCTGAAATTAAACAGACAGTGGATTAGTATCGGATTTTTATCCTTGACCTGGCTTTCTCTATTGCAGACAGCTTACACCCAAACACATTGGCAAAAGAGAAACCGGGAGACAAGTGATGCAATTTTGCCTTGGCACAATCAGAGGAAGGGAGGGAGGAAGTTATCTGGGCTTTTCTGTACACAAGGTAAAATTCGTTTCCTGCAGGCACAGAAAGCTTCTCCTTCCTCCTTTCCCAAAACGCCTCGCACTATTAAACACAGCAATACTGAGTCCTGTACAAGGTTGCTTGCAGTCCCTCAGGAAAAAAAGTAGAAACTAAACAATTTTTTTTCTTTTTAATTCACATCCTCCACACATCCAAGATTTACATTTGAAAACAAATGGAAAAGTTAACAGCTGCAGACAGTGCTATAAAGTAGGATTCTCCTCTTCTCAGCCAGTTCAGAAAAATGCACATGAATCAAAAACGAACCCTAGAAGTTTGTTGCCATCCCTTCATTCACAGCATGAGGGTTTCCCTTCTCCAGCCACTTTTCCCAGACAGGAGCTGCATCAATAACCACTTCATCCTACGCTCGAGGATGAGACGCTGTAGGCAGGAGTTGGCTTTCAGTTAAAACAGAGTCCGGAGCATTTTCTGCAGTTAGCCTAGCAGCACAGCCTGCAGCCCACCCTGCGCTGGCAGGCTGCATGAGGAAAGCTTGCCTAAAATAGTTGTGTATCTTATTAACTACAAACCAGTTCTGCTTCTACTGTCATAGAGACAGCGGCTACTTTAAAATTTCTTCAGAATAGGTAAAAATCAGAAGGCCAGGTCATAGCTTTTTGGTTTTTTTAAAAGCTGTGGCATACAAGCAAGCTGCTGGCACCACCCCTTTCCCCCCATCTGCTCCCTATCCCAATCCCATGCTGGCTCTGCATCCCAACAGGACAAGGCTGGAGCAGTCCCAGGGCTGCTGTGTCTTGCGGCAGCCACCTCAGCACCCATTCAGGACCCCAGAGAGCAGGAGGACTTCAAGGTCCCCATCTCGCCAGCCACAACAGACCCACGCAATCAGCTTAAGACGAGGCAGTAAGCCAGTAGGGCAGCTTTGGGAGGCAAAGCTCTCCTCCCCGGGCCCCAGCCACCAGCTCTGCCCAAGAGCCATAGGGCTGGGAGATGGTTAGATTTCCATCAACGTGAAGGCTGACGCAGGTGTGAGGAATGGCAGCAGCAAGGCAGTCCCTCCATCCCTTTGACAAAAGATACACCAACGTTTCTTGCTGAGAAATGAACTGAGACTGTCCCTTTTCTTACTACATTCAATTTTGAAACCCAAAGAAAAACCCTTGCTGCAACTACCTTGGAATGTCCCAAGCAACCAAAACTTTGACATTCTTTTGAAGCATCCCCCTCCAACCCCTTTTTTTTTAACCCTTGAAATATTGACTTTCTACTCAGGAAGAGTGGCCAATGCCACACACATCCCTAGCCACAGACCTTCCTTATCCCAGACCACCCTGCTGCCATCAGTTTGTAGCTCCATCAGCGTTACTAGGGTATTCAGAAGGAACAGCATTAAGCCAAACCTGAATCTCAGGACAGTGTGTTCTCTGAGCAAGCAACATCCACCTTTCATGAGAATTTGAAAATAAGGACGACTTTGCTACTCTGTCACAAGTCCTTATTCAGTATTTCAGTTTAGTGGACTTAAATTGCTCTGGCATACAATGCAGCCAAAGGAAAAATGCTCCCCTAAGCAGCTGCAGTTGCTTGTTTCGAAGCAGAATAATCCTGCGTAGCTCCTCAGGATGGATCACTGGAAACCTTGAGATTCTCTGATGTTAACAACCCGTCCCAAGATGACACATGTAAACCTTTGGCTTTAAAACAAAAGCAAACTGAACCACATAGGGGACGTTCTCCTTCAGGTCCCATCATCCTCTGGAAACACAGCCCAGGAAATGTTTTACCCACTTCTGCATTGCAACCCTTTTTATGGTGAAGTGAAGCAGCAGATTAACATCCCATAGAAGCATCCTAGTACGACTGTGAGGACAAAACATTGCTATGATGTTTTCAACAGGGGAGGTTAGGAGAGAATGAGAACTGCACAAGCACTCATCTAGGGCTGTCCCCGAAGCAATAGCTCAAGATTAGTTCACACGAGCTGCTGGAGCAGCTGAGCTTTCTGGGGTCAGAGGAGGAAATTTCAGTCCTTAAGCAGTTTTACTTCTGCAAGTTGGATGCTCTTGGAGCAATCTATGTACACACGTGCATTTTTACATGCATCCCCTTACCCACATATTGATTAACAGCAGCACGCTCTGTCTTTTTTTCAGTTCTTTAATGCCGACACCGTGACTGCAATTCAGCTCTGCGGAAAGGAGGAAGCTCTAACAAAGCAGGGGGAATCGATACGTGACAACTATAATTCTCTGCTCAATAATTACACAGAATTTACACTGCTGAGTAGGCTCCCTCCATTGATTTTTACAAACATTTACTGCAGCAGGAACACAAGCGTAAGGCTAAGTTTTGAGGCTCTACCCTTTCAGTGCATTGACTCCAAAACAATAACCATTTTCATACTGTACAATACTTTAATACCTTTATTCAGAGACACACCTCCACACAGACGGGCATCTGTGCCTACAGTGTTCTTTTCCCTTCTCTATTTCTCTTCCTTTGTTAAAAAAACCTCAAAGGATTCCCAGTCCAATTGCTCACAAATCCTGCTCTCAACTACTTGCTGCAGACTTTCCAAACAAATCACATTCCAGTTTAGCAACTCTTAAGTATTTATCACCATCTCCGTAAGAAATGAGTCATGCTAAAGAAGGTCTTGAGTCCAACAAGAAAGGAGAAGCATCCCTGGAATCAAGTCAACCAGCTCCACCCCATGACACAATTGCGGGGCTGTCAAGATCACTGGACAAGTATACTGCTTTAATATCTCAGTGCCAAGTTATTAAAAAGCTAGACAATACTCAGGCTGTAAATTACAGTCTTGGGGGAAAAAAAAACAACTCCATCCTGATACCAAAAAAAACCTCTCACAGTGTGTTCTGCAAAACTGGGAGGGGAGTTGAGAAGGGAAGAAAAATCCATGATGTCACTAACTAAAGCAAACCTGTATCTTATATCACACGTGAATGGCCATCCAGCCTCAGAAACAACAGAAAAGAACAGGATAAGGAAAGAGAGACAAGATGAGACAAGGAAATTAGAAATATGGAATGAAAATATGGAAGGAGAGAGCCACTGGACTGGGAATTTAAGATGAAGACAAGAGATGACTGAAGTGCATGGAAGAGGTGAACAAAAACCAACTACTCTCTCAGGGCTTGTGGGTGCCCATGCAGAAGATGTAAAAGCAATCTGAAAAGAAGAATTTAATTTGTGGAACTGGCTGCTGCAAGATGTTGCAAGGCCTCAAATATAAAACAGCTTACAGTCAGGTTAGATAAATTTGGAAAGTATAGGCTCACTGAACACAGCAATGGTCCAGATGCAGCCTCCAAACCAAACCAAACCACTGAATAGTCAGAAACTGGTTGCAAATACCCAGGAGAGGATCATTCTCACTTTGTGTTGCTTCTTCTGCACTTGAATATTTGTTACCCGTTACTATGTGAGACAGGGTGCAGGCCAAGAGGGACTCTGGCTACAGCTGTTCCCAAGTTTAATGTGGCATAGAAATCCCTGAACTATTGCCAGTACAAATGCCACGAATGTGTATGTAAAGGGAAGGGCAATTCAGCAGCACCACAGAAAGATGGACACAAACTCCCCCCAGTTTCAAGGAAAAAAAAAAAAAATCATCGTCTAATTACTTCCCTGCTGTTGATGCTGTCCAGAGGGAAAATGCAAGATGGACCACGAATCCAGGATTGCTTTTCCACAAAACACCAGTGTACGGCAGCTCCTATGGACTCTTAACAAAAGAAACTGACTTTTCTCTTTAAAATGAGAAAGGAAAGTGTAAGCCTTTGACCCAAGAGCAGATGCCTGGATCCAAACTAATAAATCACACTGGAACATACAGATGAAGGGTAGCTATGTGGCATTCTGTATTTTCCTCTTAATTGCAATCTTTTGAGTTTCATTTTCTAATTTTTTTCTATATGCTGTAAAGAAACCATGTTTTAACTCCAGGAAAAAACAAAGGCAGGTGGTCAACACTGCATAAGAAGTCTCACTTCTCTTGGTTTTCCCTCCTGAGAATGCTGATGCTACTAATAATATGCCATGAATTTCATAAGAATAACTCATTATCTAAGTAACAAAACACTATGTTTTTTTTCACCTCCCTTAAACTTCTCCAAAAGCAGAGATTTTTAGGAGCGTGATCAGGGTAACTCGCTGTGGAGGGCACAGGGGCCACAGCTGGATGTGCAGCGCTGGGCACAGCGTTCACATCTTGGAAACCTCTTCCAGGCACTTTGCGCAGCCGTGCAATGATAAATGGCAAATTAGCGTCTGACATGCTAGAGGAGAGCTTGCTGTTGCCTGCTGTAATCACATGCAGAGTGGAAAGGCAGAGGCGAGGCTTCCAGGAGACAAGCATCAGAAAGGTCTGTTGAACGTTTCTTGGGGTGGCAGTGCGCCCCTTCAAAATGTCCTGCAAGCCCTTCCTTAAGTTTTCCCTATGCTGGGGACACACTAAAGGTATACGATAAGCTGCGACAGGACCAGTGAAAGAATAGTAAGAGGAGTAAAACCTGCACCCAGGCTGCAGAATAATAAATATTTATTGCCTTTCCTTTTTGCACATAGTGAAAACAGATGCAAAAAGAAGTTCAGTGACTTGTGGGAAGGGAGCCAAAATCAGATTTTCTGCTGCTGCAAATGAGCAGAGTCAAAGGAACAGCTCCTATTTACATTCTTTGTGGTGCAAAATATGTCTGTCCATCCAGGACAGACCTGGGATACTGTCCTCTTCTCCTAACCTCTGACATCCCTGCTCCGCTCCACATGTACCAGTGCCCCCAGTCCCACGTGCTCAGCAGCCCTCCACGCTGGGAACAGCAGATCCCTCCGTGCCAGGCAAGACAATACACTGATGAGTTGCCCTCTGAAACATTGACATGTATACTACTTATTCCTCAAGTATTGCAAAGACATAGTAGCTCTAGCTATTTTGTCAGAATGCCAAAATTTTAATAGCTTCTCTTGTCCAAGACCCAGACACCAGCTCCTTCTCTTCTCATGTGATGAAAACCTGGTTTTGTATCTTCTCTCAACTTTTTTCAAGGAAGCCTGCTATATTCTCTCAGACCTCTTTCAACTAAACCTGGCACTGATGAAACTGTTTGTTCTTTTGTGCTGCTGCAAATACTACAAAAAGCCATGCAGAAGCAAAGCAACTGCATTTTGTTTGTTGGCTTTTATATTTTTCCCCAGATTAAAGGCAAGTCCCACCAACCAAAACACAGCTAAAAACACAAACAAAAAAAGCAACTGCAATATATGGGAAGAGGCTTAGGACCAACTGGTGCCATGAAGTTTGAATCCAAGGATCCCAAATCGAACTTGTCTCATAGTCAGTAACCTGGCTTCAGAAGGGATGGTGGGAGTTTTAATTTCCATCCTTTCTCAGCAACTTTTGGTTGCTCTGTGTAGTCACTTTAAAATTACCAGTTCCACCTACTATGGCAAGTGACAGGTTCCTGCCGGCTCATACCTCACTGGGTGATACAGAGGCAGAAATGGATCTTTCTGATTATTTAGCTGATGATGCATCAGGCAGAAAATGAATCTGGCAAACTCTTCCCAAGAAGCTCAGGCTTTGAGCACCCGTTCATCAACAAGGTGACAGAGCTCAGGCAAACCCCCACAAAACAGAGGGGGGGGAGGAAGAAGGGTCCTTTTTATGAGTGGGTCACTCTGAACAGCCTCATTAAAAGTGAGCTCTGGACTGTGAATGGGGTGGAAAGGGTTAGAAAGGAGACCATTGGGGAACACGAACTTTGCTCTCAGGACATACTGCTTCCTCAAAGTAAGAACTTGAAGGTGGGGAGACAGAGGATAGGGCATATATAAATTGTTCAAGATGCATTTCTTTCCATAAATGAATGGCTGAAGTGCATCACATGTTGCCAGAGGCCATCAAAGAAGCATGTAATGTGAATCAGTTCAAGGAAAGAGAGAGAGAGAAACCTGGGGTGGGGGTTGGTGATGCATAAACCAAGCAGGTCTCTGGGAGAGGAGGAAACACTGAACACACTGGGAAGGGACCACGCTTACAGAGGTCTCCAGGTACCACTGGTAACAGCAGGGAGATGGGTCGGTGCCATTTCACATGCTCACGAGACGCCTCTGCAAACAGCAGCACCTGCCACATGGTGGAAGCTGCTGCTCTGTTTCCATGCACACTCTGCTCACTGTTTCCTAATGCAGTTTGGTGGGTTTTTTTTTTCTCCTCCACGCCTGAAACATCTCCAGTTGATTTAAAAAGCCACTTTCTTTTTGTGGAAACATGAAAGCTCTCCATTATTCAGCACTTATTCCACATGGATGAAGGTCACTGGCCTCCTTAAAGAGCTCTCCCACAGCGTGTAACATTAATAGCTATAACAAGACGAAATTAATTTTGTTTTTCGAGATCTTACTTTTGACATGGAACAAAGTGAGTGGGATGGGAGGGAACGGTACCAGCAATTCCTTGCATGACTCTAGGGGAATTACACCTCAGGCACCAGGACCAAACCCCCCCAGATTTTCTGCCTTCTCCTCCAGGGCATGCAAAGGACTCTGGGATGAGCTAGTCCATCCTGGTTAGCACCAAATCCCAAACCCTGCTCTAGCATATGATCCTTAATACTTACAAATCACAGTCGGTGCCCTTCCATGAGTGGCGTTCACAACACATGAGCATGTTCACAGAAGACTTCCAGGAAGTCTTACAAACCTTTAGGAGCTTAATAAGGTGAATTACTGGGTAAAAAGGTACTTCAGTCATCATAAACAACTCCAAGATCCAAACTATGCTCTTAAAGGAGGCAATAATAGGGGAAATAAGAATAAATAGCAGTGAATAGTGTCAGCTCCCTCTCCTCTCACTAGCAAAAGTCACCATTTCCATCATATTCCCAGTGTCAAGGGCTGGGTCCCAACAGCTGCATCTCTGCTAGAGGTAAGCGGTGAGGGGGGGTGGGGGG